>JAZGTJ010001616.1:0-52875 GCA_036877575.1 Botia almorhae | reverse complement strand
GTCTTCCCGTCAATCAGAGGCAGTTCTACACTCGTGTGCTGGACCCTGGCAAAGGCCGTCTGGTGTTTCTGGTCACACTGACCCCGTGTTCTGGGGCCTCCATCTCAGACGTGCAGTCTGCTCCACTAGAGGATCCCAGGACTAATGAAATGATGCTGGAGCAATATGTCAGTATTTCTGTTTATTTGTATGATTGTAAATAAAAAATGTGTAGCTTAGGATAGAATAATATTGTGATCGTATGATCATTTAGTTTTTACGATGAGCAATGTGTTTGCAGAGTTTCATGAACTCATGGAAAGACTCAAAGAATGTTGGATATCTTCAAGTCAAGTTAATAAAGGCCACAGATCTTCCATCGACAGATTTAAGCGGTATTTATATGCTTAAGATATACAATCTAATAAGATATACAATCACTATGAGATATACAAGCACTATGAGATATACAATCTTATAGTGAATTCTGAATTCCTTCAGTAATATCAAAATATCTAATGTCATCAGGTAAAAGTGACCCCTTCTGTATGCTTGAGCTGGGTAATAGCAAACTGCAAACGCACACAATATCCAAAACCCTGAATCCTGAATGGAGAACAGCCCTGACGTTGTAAGTGCCACTAGTGTTGTCTTGTGTATCGTGATTAGTAACACATCTGATAACACATTTATTTTGACATGTCTACAGCCCAATTAAGGACATTCATGATGTTTTGGTGCTGACAGTCTATCATGATGATGGGGACAAAGCTCCAGACTTGCTAGGAAAAGTTGCCATTCCATTGCTGAGTGTAAGTACGGCACTAAGAAGATACCTTATAATAGATCTAAACTCATCATTGTGCTCCAATTCTTATTATTGTGTCAATATTAAAAGTGGTGTGTCATTTCTTCTTTACACGCAAATTTTAATACTAGATCAACCAATGGTATGAGTGTATAAATGGTGGACTTTTGAAGATTTGGAGTGTTTGGCAAACCTGTTTGTTGTTGCCAGAGATGCAGAAATGAAACACTTCACATTTAACATATCAAACCTTTGCCTTTCTAGGTTTCCAATGGCCAACAAATCACCAGAATGTTGAAGAATAATAACCTATCCAGGGCAGCCAAAGGAAGCATCACAGTGGAGCTGCATGTGATCTATAACCCTGTAAGTGCAAAGAGAGCATTTCAAGAGGGGCTCTTTATAATTCAAGATATTTATAATATAAATACAGTTATTCATAATATAAATAATAAGACATTTATCAGAACCAAAGCAACTTGGAGTCCTTTACTTAATAAGGATGAGCATACAAACTACATTATTATGAAAAGTCCTTGAAAACTTACTTTTATTTATGGAAATGATGGCTTTATATTCTCTAACCATAAGTGGAAATGCAATCTGTGATAGCCTTCATGTTCTTCTTCAGATCAGAGCCGGCATCAAAACCTTTCAACCTAAAGAAACAAAGTTTGCAGAGGACAACCCAAAGTTTAACAAAAAGGTGAGCTTTATGAGCAGCTGTTGTAGGGCAACCCACCATATTTTCAGCTTTCTCTTATTATCAGGTTTGTTATTAAGAGACTCATTATGGCGAGTTTTTCCTCAAGCGCCGCCTGAAGCTCTTTAGACACCAAAGATGACTTGACTTATTAATATTTATCACCAGTGAACCTTCAGTTTAAAAGCCTCTTTACACCTGAATGAATGTCATGTTGTGAGCCTTACGTCCTCAGGCACTTCTTGCTAACTACTGCTTTGTCCCCATTAGCTTTTAGCACGTAATATCTATCGAGTGAGGAAGATCAGCATGGCCATTCTCTATACGCTGCAGTATATTAAAAGCTGCTTTCAATGGGAGAACACACAGAGGAGTATTATATCCTTCCTGGTAAGTCTTCGTACCTCTGTTTACAAGATTTCAACTCCCCGGCCCTTTTAGTAACCTGAGGTCAGTGAACGTATTTGTGTAATCCCTCTTTGAAGAAATCACTCTGAACCTTAATAACAACTTTTCACAAGGTGGAAACAGGCTGTGTTGATTCGGTCCTCCCCTGTCAGGGTGCAACTGTTAGGTGTTGGGAATCAATTATTTCTTTTTGTATTCATGTTTTAAAAAAAAAACAGAGCCACCACAATAGAATCCATAAAGGTGGATCTTATTTATTTACTTGTGATTTGAAAGTGTAGCGTGTCACATCAATAGTTCTGGCTTAGGGTTTAGCACACGTGGTGTAGACATGTTGAGCAGCGATGCTTATGTGGGAGATGCAGGATTCAGTCTCTCTTTCTGTCTCTCTCTCTCTCTGTCTTTTTCTCGATAGATAGATAGATAGATAGATAGATAGATAGACAGACTTCCAGGAAATAAACTTCGGATACATTATCTCAAAACAAGTTGCAACTAAATATTTCTTGTAATATTTCTTGTGTGTCTAGATAAACAAGACACATTCTGATAAAGAAAATACTTTTTGCGACGCATCTGTTGCGTTGCATCTGTATGAGTTTCATACACTACCATAGACACCATCAACACATTGTCTAAACTTTAATACCTGCGTCGCTGTGGTGTGTGTTCCAGCATGCTGCGCTGTGCTTCACTCTAGCCAAATAGGAAGTATTATAAGCCGTGTTGTAACACACAGCCGGTTATTTTTAGAGGCAGTACTTTCAGAGAGCCGGAGTGTAATCTGCAGTCTCCCGCACCGCTGCGACACGCTGCAGGAATGAGCAGTGCCCCCTGAAGGGGCGTCGCCGGAGGTGTGCGCGCCCATCCACCTGAGGAGACTGGGTGTCAGGCTGGGGAAGAGGTGTGGGACGTCCTATCACCAGCCATATCGCTATTGAGACACGGGGTCGGGAATGGAAAGAATAGCATATCATCTCCGCTAGCATGTGGCCTGTTTCCGCACCACTGCATTCGAAGCGGCGCAGGCGATGCTGAGATACAGAGATGACAGGAAAATGAAAATGGGGCACCTGTGTAATTCACGCAGGCTGTAAAACAAAAGGCCGGAGGGGTGGATCTCAAGCATACTCTGTTGTTCTATTGTTTTTACAGCTTTTAAGACCAATTGCATACTTTCTTGTACTGTCTTGTAATATATAATTACCATGAATGTTGCAAGACATCTATAAAACAACGTGTAACCCCAAAGGCTTAGCAAGCACCTCTCTGTCTTTCTCTCGCCCTCTCTGGGTGCATGTGTATCTGTAGGCTGCGGTAATAAGGTAACAGAGTTAGACATTGACAGATGCTTACCTCTAAGAAATGCATAATTAGAGAAGACCGTGCTTTCCGTTCTCTTTACCGATCCATGTCATCCTAATCATAAGCAGGGGTCTCATCCACTTAATTTATAATGTGGGCCTGTATACTTTGTATGTAGTGTACAAAGTAGAAAGTGGAGAGAGGACACTATTTACTTTACAAACATATATTTAAAATACATTACTATACATTATTCATAGAGTCAGTGGAGTCTCCATCCTTAAGCTTTTACACTTTACGCAACTTGCAATGCATTTGTGGTGCTGCGGTTTCTTTGTCCAGGTCTGTAGGTTGCACAGGCAGCGCCTGTTCCCGGAACACACTCCCACCCCAGTACTGGAAATCCCAGAGGTCACCACCCCGACCCGCACACAGCAGAGCGCTTACAGACGCTCTCGCGAAATGCTGCTTTTATCTGTGGAGAGTGGAAAATATGTGTGTGGGTGCATGTGTTTAGATCGAATATCCACTCCTTTTGTATATATATATATATATATATACACACACACAATACACAGAAAACTTTTCTATATTGTTTAATAGTTAGGTTTCTTGTTAGGTGAAGAAAATGCTGTTATGACTTCATAAACCTTTGCGTATCTTGATAAACGTCTGTAAAGTCAGTCCCAGTCGATTACTGTAAATATAGTCTCTGCCTGTTTCTATGGTGCTTCCTCGGATGTTGTCTTTGTGCAAGATGATGTTCAACATCACCTACTGTGTGTCGGCAAGCTGAAACGCAAAAGCTAAAAGGGCAGTGCAAAAAAAAAAACGTTTCTTAATCTGTATTTTTGTTCTGCTTTACAGTATAATTATCTTAACTACCTTTTAAAACGTTATTTTAACCTGAACTGATTTTTCAGTAAGCATTTTTATCAGAACTTTTACAACAGATGAAGGAGGAGGTAAAATTTACTTCAAATTTAGATCTTTCAAGGGATGTTTAGATTTTTTTACTATAAAACAGCACAAAAATACTAAGAAATGTTGTTGAGTTTATTGCAATGTGGTAAACCTCTTGTTTTTTCTATGATCTTCCACTTAAGTAAGTGTTTAAAGTTTTGATTCACACGTTCCTCAGGCAGTGTTTTCAACACTAACAGTCTCACTGTGGATCTTATTATGCATTTAAGGAGGAACTCATGATATATCTACTGAAAACATGTTCGCCCGTGCTCTTCTAACCGAACTGAGTGCATACATACACAAATATTCTTATTGCATGTTTATGCAACAGTAATGAGATCAGAAACGGCACTTATGAGTCCGACAACTACAGCGAGTCCAAGAGAAAAGTCTGCGAGGGATAAAATCTTTATAAAATACCACCGTTTAAATGTGGCCTGCACTTAGACTAGGAAAGATGAATGTGGCATATATCAGTGGAGACTGCAGAGGGGTCACCCAGAGTTCTCCGCTGCATGTCTCATTTCAGCCTGTAGATGGAGCTATAGCACTGTCAAAACGAGCATTCACACACACTGCGTATGAAAGCAGGTATTTGTTGAGAGAACATTGACGACAATGGTGATGGTAAGCATTAAGCAAAGTAATTTCTTACACTGCATTACACAGAGCAAACGGACTCCAAAAAGTTTCCACCACAGTTTAAATGGGCATTAGCCAGCCAGGCATTAACCGGCCAACTTCGCTGCGTTTCTGAACTCCGTAGTTTCAAGCATTTTCGATAAAGATGAAAGGCACGTAAGGATGAGGGGAGCAGAGATTATTTACACATGAAAGATGAGTCGGAGCTTTGCTGTCATTAGCGTGTTTTAAGTATTTAAGTCGAATTAATATTTTAACATATGAGATTGCTTCGGCCGTCAGTAGTCCCGACTAGAAAGGAAAACCTGCGCTTGCGTGTTTGGGCGCCTGAGTGTGTTTTCCCTTTTTGACACTGCCAGGTAGCGAGCGCTTTCGACATCATTTGACAGCCTGTGAAATGCTGATTGCTTCACATCACAGACTGTAAAGATGGCATCTGATGAATGTTTGATGTCGTGCAGCTGTAAACACAGTTGGCAGCTGTGACGGAGCGTTCTCCCGCTCTCCCATTCTCTCTCTTCCCGTTTCTGTCTAGCAGAATGGCCAACGCCACATGATAGCAGGACAGGGTCCACACAGGTTCATGAGTCCTGGGGGACTGCTGTAAAGTGACGTGCACAGTCTGAGCTATTAACTGGTTTATGGGTACCGTCAGGACTGGAGTGATTATAAGCATTTTCACCACCTGATTCGCTATTTATCTTCTGCAAAGCCCTCTAGAAAACACTGATCTCCTGATATTTGGGGTCTTCATTGTTAAAATAAAAAATGTAAATTGTTTGATAATGCCCCTGATATGTACATTATTTACAATCTCTACATTATTTACTTCTATATTGTGATTTTTCTACCACAAAATTTGAAGTCTCACCTTGATATTTTGTTGAGAATACATAGTAAACGGAGCTCCTGCTACTACAGGCAACGTGTCAAATGCTAATTTATTCAACTATATAAATAAAAAGCGACATGAAAATGACATGCAAATAACAAATAAATTGTCTTCTAAAGTTGCTTTGGTAACGTTTTGTTGGGGTTTTCCTACCATAATAATAAGCTATCTGTATTTGTGGGGTTTTTAAGCAAATATTGATATATGCAAATTTTGTCTGTTTGATTAATTAGTCCGTGTCTCGTGTAATTAATGAAACAATTTTTTTATTTGATTGACAGTCTTACTTAGTGCATAGTCGTGCGTTAGATCTTTGCCACAGTTTCTTTTTGCCTCACCTTTATTTCACTTTATTCCGGAGTTTGGCTGGACAGCTCCGTTGAAATAAATGTGTGTATATATGTGTGTGTGTTCCACAGTGCATCTCGTGGGCTTTAAGAATCTGTCAGGGAGTTTGTGCTGTGAATATGACAGGAGGGCGAACCCTTGATAGTGATATATGTGCACGGGCTCTTCCTAAAACTCTTGAGGAAGGATTAATAATTAAACAGGTGGATTTGAGCGGCCGCTAACAGTGCTGCAGTGATGGCTGGAGATTTGACAGTGTCAGTGTTGTTATTGAGATGTGTATGCTCCGTGTCATCGTACCGCTCCTGAGGCTCAATGCTGAGTCTTGCGTGACCCCGCACACCCCCGTCTTATCCTTCACACTGACAGCTTCTCAACTCACACACTCCACCCTTCAATCAAAGTGTCCTGCTATTCCTTCACATAAACATGTATGCGTTTTTAAACAACCCATGTATATACACATATACATACTGTATATGTATGTAAATACTGTAATTCCTCTCGTGCATGTTTACATAATGCATAGGTAACTTTGCATAATTTGCATATATTTTTAATATTCTCTTTCGATTGGTGCATAACGCGCTGTAAACATGCTTTAAAGCATAAACAGCCCACATTTACGCCTTCTTTTAGCGCTTATTACCAGCGCGGAATAAACGTGCTCCGCTTTTAACCCTGATGCACATGTCTGTGTGCATTTGCGTGTCTGCGCGGCTGTAATGACCAGCACTAACACGCTCAGCACTTCTGCAGTCACAGAGGACAGCTCTCGCCGGGCGCTCGTGGCCTCAGCCCGGTGCGCTGACTGTGGCGTATGTGCGCGTATGTGTGTTTGAGCGGCCGTGAGCCGAGCTGACACTCGGGGTGCCTCCTGCCTCGGGGGAGCAGGCTCGCATGGCAGATCTGTCACCCAGGAGGTCGTTGAATGTTAACGCTCCCAACATGGATTAAACACTGGTGGCCAGTGCGGCGGAGTGGGGTCGGTATGCCAGCCGCTGACAGGCACCACAGGGCTCTGTACACTGCCCTCAACTCCGCTGGTGACAGAGAGACTTTATCTCTCCCTCTCGCTTTCTTTCTTTCTTTCTCTCTTTCCCTCTGGGCGCGCAGTCCACTCTACCGCCCCACTGATAAGGACATGAGCTGCAGCCGAGCCGGCTGTTGTCGAGAATCAAAAACACATATCATACACTTACAGCCTGCAGTGCAGATGTAGGATCAGATCACGTTCAGCTACAGCGGAGCGGTTTTAGCCGGAATTTACAAAGATAGATTTGAAGAATTCTAAATAGAATATAATTTTGTCTTTTAATTTTGAGTTATTTTTTATTAATTTGACAATAGGTTCATATTATCTAAAATAGCTGGTTATCTAGTAAGACCACATTAAACCATTCTAACAGATTAAAAATATTAAGTATTTTCCAAAAGAAATGTACATGCTTGTAGTGAGAAGAAAACTTTATTTTTAAAATATATATGCTTAAAATATTTAAAAAGACTTTTGCCTCCTTTAAATTTTTTTTGAAGAATGTAATTTATTTAGTTTAATTTGCACTTGTGGACATAAACTTATTTAAACTATTACATACAATTTTTACACTCCAAATCTATAATTATGCACATTTGCAAAGGTTTTCCAACTTATAAAATCTAAATATGTTGCGTGTCTTATTGACAAACTAAATTTACCACATCTTTAAACGTGATACAAATACCCTTCGCCGATGCATAGCATGCTTTCTCTTTCTCTGTTGCTTACTAAAGACATGATTTTAACATCCACTGGGGCTTTTGATGCGCTATAAATATTGTGTCATTTTTCTGTATTTTAACAAAGACACCAATGTAGGTTACTTTTATCGGCCTCCGTTTCACCTTGGAATAAAGCCAGAGAAAGAGAGAAAAGTGTGGCAACGCTGTAAGGATTCTCTTATATTCACATTTAAGTTGTCCAGTTTCATCGTCTCTTTTAAGCGCGCACAAACACACATTAAGCCTGCAGCCAGCAGTCAGCCTGGTTAGGTTTGCACAGATATGTTCGTGTAATCTGGCATCTATCCACAGCCCTTCGTCTGACCCTCATAAGGCAGAGTGGCACTGCAGCCGTTGTTTGCTCCTCTCTGAGTGCTGCGGAAGATAAATGCATGAGAAGGATGCAGAAGAGTCAAAAATCCCCTCATGGTTTAGCTAGTTCTCACTTGCTTTAAGAGGGTATATACACATAATAGATTTCCCACTGTCAAAATGCACAAATCTGAAGCGTTAACATTCCGCGTGGTATAAAAAAGGGTGTCTTCTTAAACATTTGTTCATAAGTTAGTTTAAAGATCGCTTAATATCAAGAGTCTTAAGATTTATCTAGTTGTTTGGTTTGGCTTTACTGTAGATAAAAGCAGATAAAAGACAAACCATTTGCATTTTTCATGCATGTTTGATTTCTCTCTGTGTTATAGTCTTAAATTAGGCTTTATTCATGTGCGTCCAATGTAATCACACAAATTTTACCCACGTCCCCATCCAGCACTTTAAACTTTACTACTTCCTGCTGAGCTTGTCTTTCTCCCCATGTTTAACACACTGAATGAATTTATAGTGCTCTTATGAAAATGCTTTTAGCTAAACTAATCCCCCTGTATTAACTGGTTATTTTAGCTAGTCAGTGTGTATTCGTAAGGCGGTTGATATACACTGGGGTCCAAAAGTCTAAGACTGAGACAGCTCGGATGGAAAATGTCATTTTAAAACCTGGAAATAATAAAGATTTAAGATATTGAGAAATTTAGAACAGAAAAATTCTCTACACCATTTCTAGCTCATAAATGGAGTGTAAGCAAAGTTGAACTCGTTTGTACAGAAGATCTGATTTCCATGCTTCCATTATAGCTTAATTCATGCTTTACACGTGTGAACTTGTGAAGTTCACACATATTAAGTTCATAACAAATACTAAGAAATGTTTTTTTTTCCACGTAAACATTTTGCTCAAATTATACAAATAATATTTGTAATGAAATATAAATGAATTCTTCTTAATTGTAAAAATGCACAAAAAAGCATTTTCAATAGCGGGTTCGTAATTTCAGACCTCACTGTATATATGACAGTTATTTGCACTTTGTGCTCTGACTTTTACATTTATATGGATGAAGATTATTGTGCTCTCACAGTGATGTGTGTTTACACCCAGCAGTAGCTGTGGAGTGTTTTTCCCAGCCCTTCACACCACTTTTGTCTAGTCTATCAGTAAGTAGTCTGGATTGGTAGCCTCTCTCCACCCCTTTGCCGTTTAATCAATTTGCAGGATGGTATAAACTCTTAGTGAGGGTGTCTTTGTCCTTTTGTTCCTGCCGCGGCTCTCCTCTCCCCCTCCCAGGAGAGCGTGGGTGGCGTTCTGCTGCCAGCCTGGCTTCAGCTCCACAACTTATTTTATTTTCACACTTTTAATCGCTGAGTGCTTTATTATTAGGTCTAGGAATTCCTCTGACCAGAGATCATCTTCAGAAATGCATTTAGTGGAATCACATTAGCTGCATGCTAAAACAAATCCGCCGGGCGCTTCTTAACCCTGCTGGTGGAGTCGCCCTGCTCCCGGCCAGCCTGCTCTTTTGGTGATCCTGACAGGTGCCTGAGGAGAGCAACTTCATCACCTGGTCCAGCACACATTACTTATTATCGCAGACCATCTTTTCCTCCCCGGATGGTCTTTGCTGGGTCACGCTCATAGTTTTCAGTATGATGTTTAGTTAAGTAGTCACCTTTACTTTGCTAAACGGGTATGAACATCAATAGTTAGTCCATTATCCAGTTTTGCATGTCTCCAACAAATATAGTGAGGAATGGTACTTATACCTGTCTTTTTGTTTTAGTTATTTTAAAAGATGTTAAGTAAAAGATTGGTTTTAGTATGAGGGGTGTGGTCTAGAAGTTAGAAGGTGTGTATATATTTGGTTCTATAACTGGTCACTCTATTTTTTTTATATTCCATATAGTTTCTTAATGCATAATATCTAGTCTGTTAAAGCAGTTTAAAATAGTTTGAATTAGAATATAACATGTTTAGCTGCAGGACAGGTTAGCTACTCAAATTAAAAATGAAGATCAGTTTAATGTTATTTAGCTCATGTACAGCGATGCACATGTTAGCGGTTCCCGGTTTGCTCTAATGCACTGGACATCTTCCTGGACTTCTGAGAGTAAAGCCGGCATACGGCCAGGTTTCTTTTCCAATATAAATTGACTCCAAAGTATGTCAGGTTTTACCTTCTGTTTAATCAATATCTTATTTGAATAAAACAAACAACTTAGAGGAGAATGAGTAGAATCTGTTCGGCAGGACCTGTGCCGTATTTGTGGAAACAGGAAAAGTAGAGCGCAAACTGCTTATTATCCAGAGGCTATCTGAAGTCTCAGACGCCGTCTTTGCGTTTGAAGGAAGGAATCAGAATGGCTTTCCCAGATGTTAGCTGTTACTTTTTTATTAGCACTGGGGAAAAACGCATGTAAACCCAGCACGCATGGACACATGCACACAGTTTTAGGGACGAAATAAAGAAATTTCTGTCAGGTTTTGTTTATCCAGTCATTTAGATGCTACGTTTAGACACAATGCATTATATTTCTGTGTGCTTTTATCTTGTCCACCATGCCTGTGAGAAGCTGAGCGGAAATTAGCATTAGCGGACGATTATGAATACCTGTGACAGATCCTCTCTCTAGACTCCCGGGCTGTAAATGAATAGACTCCTACTGTTGACTCGCATGGGAAGACAGGGACCAGGCAATTAGACTTCAGTAGTTAATGTAGAAGCTTCCGCAGACAGGGCGAGCGGGTTCAACGTTCCTGCTGAGCTGATGCCGGTATTTTCCAACTCTCTTGCTCTCTCTTTCTTACCTTCCAAAAGAAGCAGAGAAAGAAACTGAGAAAGTAGCATTTATGACAGCTAACCTGTTGATGAGCTGTGGAGTTCATCTCTGGGTGAGCATGGAGGAAGGTAGTCACCCCTCAGCATGGGGTTTTAGAAGTGGGAGTGACTCCTGTATGATTGCGTTCACACTCAAACAGAATTAAATTCATATTCTTCCCTCACAGGCTCCGGACCGCTTATACAGCTTTCACTTTGAATCTGTATTTTAGCACAGGTTGAATAAGAAGTTAAAAACATCTCTTTCAGTATAGTGTGACTAAATGTTGAATGAATTATTTAAGAAAGACCCAGATGTGCACACTGTTGTTGTGCCTGGAGGGAGGGATGTGTTGTCCAGGGGCTTTGTGCATTAGTGTGTGTGTGTGTGTGTGTGTTATAAAAATGAACCTAGAGTGGGAGTGGCAGTAGGTAGACTGCCCCCAGAGCAGGATGTCTGGCCACTGGCTGCTATGACAGGAACATGCTGGTACTGTACTGAAGCTAAACTAAGGCCTACAGGCCTAGTCTAACTTAAGCTTGTCACAGACTTAAATCAAACATATTGTTTCTAAAAAGCCTCCAGCTTACCACATAAACTCAAGCGTGTTATTCTGTGTGGAGGTGCAATGGCACAAGACCTTTCTTATAACCAAATATGGAGGCATTCCATTGAAAAAAGCCTATAGGAATTTAAATATTTATTTACTTTCCGTGTTGCATGTGTACTATATACTGTACGTTGTAACAGCATTTTATTGTGGAAACTCCTTAATGAAATTCAATCATTATTTAATTGGTTGGCAGATGATAGATAATGTACAAAATACATTAGTGACAGACTGATATATCAGCTAGGCCAATATTTGATATGTGGTCATTTTGTGATTATTAACGTTATCGCGTCTGCCTCGCTGATTGTGTCAATTCCAATCTACTGACAGTTTTATCAAAGAATAATGGACATTTCCTATTTGAATATTTTTAGAAAGTTTTAAAGCAGTTTTAAAGTTACTAATTTTCCATATTTGCTCAAAGCCACTATTAATGATGTCTTTTGACTCGCTATTATACTAATAGCTGTGCGTGACTGTCCTTGTTATTTGTGTATTTGTTATAATTTCTTTACCAATCTAAAGGGCTTACAAAAGTGATGAATCACCAAGTATGTTTGGGATATCAGAAATATTTCATAATTTTATGTTAGAAGATAAACTGAAAAAATGTAATATTGTTGTATTTGTTGTGGTTTACTATCTGTAAGTGAAAAAATCATCTGTCCACTGTTTTAGGCCTGAGTCATTAAAGGGATTATGTGTTCATTGTGCATGCCAAATTTGAACTCAAAATACATCACTTTGAAAACAAAAAGACTGGGAATGTCCTGTTCTGAGGGAAAAAGGAAACCTTCAGATATTGTTTTCCTTTGTGATTTAATAATTCATGCATCACAGGGTTATTTACTGTGCTGGAAGCAGTGCATTGATCAAATTTGTTGACATAAATACAAACCCACAAAACGGACTACTCGGGTGCAGACGTTATATTACCGATTTGTTGAATTGTAATGTGAAGAGTGCATTTTTATAATTATGTTTTCTCAGAGTGTGTTGTTTTACGGTCATCCCTTTGCGTATCGCCTGATTATTTCTCAGACTCGTTAAGTTGCCGCTAGCCGGGTTTAAATTCAACCGTCCAATTAGTGGCGTGCTCATGCTCTCGCTGTAGGTGTTTTACTATAAGAAACACCTATATTTCTGCCAGAATTCTGAAGGATTATTCATCTTATTCTACCAGGGGTCTCAAGCGATCGCAGTCTCTCCGTTGGATGAAAGGAAAACGTTAGCGACGCCCCTCCAGCGGCCATATGCGCTCGCTATCGGTCAGGCAGCGGGAACGTGCCGCAGTCAGGAAGCATTTAAAATGCAGTACATCAGAGCGGGTCTAAGGCCCCGCTCCTGTCAGAGACTCTGTTCTATCACGTTGAAATACACAGTGTTAATCAATGCAAATGAGTTTTTGAAATATTAACATTTTTGCTACTCCTGTAACACACAGACACCAGCACAATCTCCTCCATAGTGCTGGTGAGATGCTGGGATACAGCTCTGCACGGCAGTTTTCTCATTGTGAGGAGGTTAAGAGTGCCTGTGTCGAGCCTGATATGTTTTTTTCTAATGTAAACTCTTGGAAATGCATGTTAGAGGAAATGCATATGTGCGCTTGTGTGGGCAGCATCGCCAACTGTGCTGTTTGCGATTCACATAGCCTGTTTGATAACCGCTCGCTCTCTTTCTGTCTCTCTCTTTTTTAGATATTTCGGGTGACAGTGTGGCTTTGGGAGCTGTTCATGTTGCCTCTCTTCCTCCTTCTGCTCATTGGCTGGAACTACTTTCACATCACACCAGGCATGGCCAGCTACAGTCAGGACTTGGTGAGTGCTGTGATCTCGCCCACTCAGCTGCACGGGAAACAGTCCCTAGTAACTCAGCCAGTGCTTGTGACTTAATTGGTTTAAAATTGACAGGCATCAATTTATAACCTACACAGATTCTATTGTAAAATATGCCCAGGCAGGGTATATATGCAACCCGATGTAAAGCAGGTGACTGTACATTGTTATATGGCAGTTAAATATTTGTTTGAATTTGTCACTATGTGAGATTAAGTAGTTGGTAAGTTATGTATAACTATAAGCTATGAAGAAGTTGCCTGGGACTAAGGTTACGTAGTTTAGCAGTCATTAAATAGAAATATTGCAGTAGTATTTGTGTAGTGTAGTATTTGGGTATTGTTTATACAGTATTATTGTATATGCATTGTAACAAGATCTGTGATGCTTATGAATCCAACAATTACAAAGGTTAATGTTTCTATCACACCTTGTCTTAAGTCGTACCATAGCAGTCACAGTCTGAGTGACCTCCATCTCAGCAGGGTTCTATAAACCATGTCTACCCAGAATGCATCAACTCTTTGTGAACTACTAGCCCATCACGGTACCTTAACTCTGTCTTGGGGCGGGGCAGTTTGCTCCACCAAGGTAAAACACCTTACGCTAACCCTCCAGCCCAGTAAAAACAGAGCACACACCACTGTTACAAACCCAGAAAGGGTCAGGGTTTGATTGATAGGAAACGATCTAGGCACCCGAACAACCAAAATTAAATGTTTTGCTTCTGGTTTCAGGTGCATGTGTGAGTGTGTGTGTGTGTTTATGTTGTGAAGAAATGAGATTGCTCGGTTGTGACATTGCTCTTGTGAGGAAGGCCCCTCTCATTCACCTCCTCCTTTTGTGCGAGGTCACTCGAGAGGCAGTTGCTACGGCAACAGGGCCTCTCCCAGTGGGGGTGTATATACAAGCGAAGGTTTCATTACAAGGTGTTTGTTAAAAAATGCTCCGTTGCCCATGTGTGTCTCAATCTTAGTGGCCCTAACTCTTGTTCTTCTCCTTTATTTGCAGGAGAACATGTCCGTGGTGGAGGACGAAGACGAAGATGAAAAGGTATTTGTCTGACTTTGCACGTGTTTTTTGATTAACCACTGACTGTCCTTGGGGGTGCTGCTTAGCTGGACTGAAACACTGTACCTTTAAATACTGCATTTAACTCAGGCCTGCAACTTAAATATGTTTAAAATGAGGACAGGCGATTCAGCAAGCACATTTTTCCTCTAGTAGCATTCCCAACGATCCTCTGGGAATTGTCACGCATACGACAAATGGATTTGGTTGCTTTGCTGCGGTCCTTTGAAATGCAGAAATAAGCACAGAACAGCATCATTAATTGAAGTTTGTCCACCGCTGGGGAATAGAGGCATTGTAAGGATTTTGCGGCAGGCATGGCTAAATAGGGAGGCCGGACTGTAGTTGAGCTCCCCTGTTTAATTTTTTATGTTTGAGATGAGTCATTAGACTAATTACACATTCTCACAAATCTGCTTAGATCCAATTATTCCTAAAATATGTAATCATTAGGAAAAAAACGGTACAAAAATCTTTAGTGTTGCATCTAAAATGCATCTAAATTTAATTTATTTTTTGGTGTGTGGATGGTTCCCTGACAACGGTCACAGTGGTCAAAGTCTGAATGCTGAGTGGTGAATAAATTTATAATGAGGTTGGACAGGCTCATAATCACTGTAGTCTACACTGTCTGGTCTGGTGAAGAATGGGTTAACAGGAAGATAATGTGTTATTGCTTTCTGACTTGGATGTGCGGAAGTGCGCAGCTCTAAGCCCCCAAGCAGCGACCCTTGTGCTGTACGGCTAGGCCTTGGATTCATATCCATAATGTGCTCAATATATTCTTCTCTTATGACTGCAGGCTAACTTCATCTGTTGAGAGAAACTACTCTGTTAAAAACAGACTCGTTCTCCAAATCATGTCCAAGCCAAGCAGATAATTCACAGATGAAACACATGATATGTGTGTGCAGGCACATTAGCTGACGCCCAGCGGCTAAACAATTGTAATATATCTTGGAGCAAGAAAAGACCCAGTGGTCAACGAAGAAGCAACGATATGGCAATTATGTTTAAGTTTATATATGGGCTGAATGTCTGCATTTGAATTAAGCTAATGTCATAAAAAATTATATTAGTTTTATTTAAAATGTTCTCCAGTATAATTTGTTCTGCTTTCGTAATTAACTTGGACTTTTGAATTTTTAGCTGTAAAAATCGTAAGTTGCTTGTCTATTTTTTAACTACATGCGCATGTATTTTTTCTTATAGAATTTATTTGTACTAGCGTTACTTGATAATCAGAAGGAACTATATTTTCCGTCTGGCATTATGTATTATGTTTTTACACCCTTTTGCAGCTTGTGTAAATGAAATATCTCCTTTCATTTATTTAATTATCCAGATGTCGATGTTTATTTTAAGTTGTCGGCTCTAATTTAAGGCGGCTTGATTCAAAGTCTTATGTTTTTTCATTTTGACATTAGAGTTCGGTATCATGCAGGCAGATCAAACAGTGTAGCTTTACGTTTCCTATCAAAGTCACAGCTAATGTTTTTCGGGTTGAAGAACGATCGGTGTTAAATTTGATACCTTCAAAGACTCTTTTTCAGTCTTTGGTAAGACCGTCCCCTCTTAGAAGGTTACGATTACTGCTCATTTTCCCAGTTTTCCCCTGGAGGAAAAGAGTATGTAAACCTGCAGCAGAACGGCGCGGATGCGATGGAATGAAGCTAAGAAAAGCTGATAGGAGAGTCTGCGATACTGCAGAAATAATACGCAACAGATCTGCTCTTTGAGCACAAATCCGTCCTGGGGGAGAAAGAAAAATGTACAAATCACGAGCCGGGGTGAAGCTTTCAGTATCAATTGCGACAAGCGCACAGACGCTGGTTTAATCACATCAGAAAACAAGAGGGTAGAACAGAAAAAAAACGTGTCCCATGTGACCAAAAGCCCCTGTTCATTTGGCCCAGGGTCACCTTACGCTCTCTGGTGTGGGGAGAGGCCTAAACTGGCCCCCTGCTTCTACCGTACCCCAGAGTACCACAAGTAAAGTCTTGTAACCCTCCACCCCTTCCCCACTCATTCTAACACACACAGCACAACAAGGACAGAGAGATGATATCATAATCATTGGGCGCTTCGAGCTTGTTTACACTGTGTTTATCGGTAACGAACCCATTTGCCGCACATTTCGTGAACTAATGCCAGTAACGCAGGTGTTTTATTTAGAAGCATTTCTCCGATTATTCCATTGCGGAATAAGTGAGTCACGAATATTTGCACCAGCTTTGAATGAATATTCAAATTCGATGCCATTTACTCAATTAAAAGAAAGTTAAATGAACCCTGTCTTTGCAGCCTTTTGATAGTGCCGAGCGTTCCTGTGAAACTGCGTTTTCTGTTTGCTTTTGTGCAATCTGTTCCCTATTAAGCCAACATAAAAGTTATTTGACAATTTCATCTGAACTGAAAACAGGATCTGACACGGTTTTCTAATCAGTAGACGTGTAGATCATTCATGTCTGCTAAAATTCCTTTCTACCTCACAGGCACACAGGAAAAAGGATGACTTTGAATGAGGTTTACGGAGATGAGTAATACAGAGAACTTGATTCTATGTATGTCTGTCGTATATCTGTTGTCTGTTGCTCCTCATAAGATTATTGACTGGTGAGGAAACTCAGTAGAATAAACTGTGAAAAGTTCATAATCACAAGCACACACACGCAGTTGGTAGCGAGCCATGCTGTTTACCGAGCAAAGAAACAGTAAAGATATTTAAGCTGATATCAAACACAGTTCATACACTGAAAGAATAAATCTTCTGCTGTACTTTATCCTCCATTGACGTTTTCCGCACAAAGCTGGGGTTTTAACTGACTCGTAACAGAAGGCATGGTGATTTTCACTTGATTGATATCCTGGTCTCTGTGTTAGGACATGCTGTTTGGTGCTGCTGTAGACAGGGTGTGTTCAGTGGAGGCATGGCTGGTTTCCTATGGTTTCCTGTGTCTGGGGCCGAATGGAGAGTGACAGTGGGGAGTCTGGGCTGAGCTTTCCCAGGGGCCGACTCTTAAGGGCCGCTGTCTGGGGACAGTCGCTTACACAAACATATACATTGCTTTATCACATATTCTTGTCTTTCCCACCAACCCCCCATACTCGCTCTCTCTCTTTCTGTCATTATTCCTGTCATTATTGGCTCCTTTTGATGTACTGTAAGAGCTCTCCCTCTCTCTCTTCTCCCTGTCTCTCGTCCTCCCCCTTTGGAGAACTAGACTCATGGGCTCTTATTCTGGAGGAATCTGTGATGTGATCATGTTGCTTTGGACGTTAGATTACACCAGCAATCTTCTTTAAGTAAAATGGAATAGAATTTCCCTTTATTTTTTCATAGAAAGTCCATTTAGCCCGTGTCTCTGAATTACGCCGCAACTCAATACTGTGTGATGCATCAAATACAAAAAGGAAATGGGATTTCCCATCCCTCTTACAAGAAGTAAAAACATTGCTCTGTATAACAAGATTACATTTAGACAATGCACGCTTTCTCCCATGAGCTCGCATATAGAAAACGATCAATCCAATGATTTCAACCCTGCACTCAATCTCACCATAAGGTGGGCAAGTCTTCGCTTTCACATGCCAAAAACCGGTACTCAAAAAAGCTCGCACCCCAGGAAACGAGCCAAGACTTGCCCAGCAGAGACTCGAGGATTAGACGACCTCACATGTCGGCGTATTGCGCCGTCTGTATTCTCGAACTCCAGAGTCCCTCTCTCTCTATGCTTTTTGATTGCCATTTTTACATCTTCCCTCTACGCTTAAACTTTGATTGTGATGCACCTTTATTGTTTGTGTCTGACGGCTGCTGAGATGCTCAGAGCTCTGCGACGGTGCTGGAGGAGAGGAGATGTCTGAGGAGATGTTACCCCAGCTCATTACAGGCCATTGACTAGATGAAACACTGGTGATGGCACTCTGGAAATAAACTGCTCTTCCATTGTGGGCTTCTAGCGGCTGACTTTGCTCATCAGCGTCTGTCTTTTTTCTTTCTCCTCAGGAATCAGAGAAACGAGGACTGATGGAAAAAATCCACATGGTTCATGAAATTGTGCTTACGGTTCAAAACACTTTAGATGAAGTGGGCTGCATTGGGGAAAGAGTGAAAAAGTAAGAGAAGTGATTTTAAACCTCTTCTCAAGTACAAATACAAAGGAGCTGTTCTCATAGGTTTTCTCACCCGTTGCAGAATATAAAAGAGGTTGAAGATAATGATAAAAATATTAATCGCTGAAATTGAACAAATTATCCTGTTCAGAAAGCTTACGTATCCTTGGTTCTTAATGAGATAGTTCACCCAAAAATTGAAATTGTCATTTATTCACCCCTAACATGTTACTCACCGTTATGACTTTTGTCTGTGGAACACAAGTTTTTCCCCATACAAAAAAATGTAAAAGGATCTTTTTTTTTAAATAAATAATTTCCTAATATTGTCAGCAAACGATTGCTTAACAATCAGTTGTGGGCAGTCATGGCCTAATGGTTAGAAGGTCAGACTTGTAACCCAAAGGAAAGACTGAGGTGCCCTTGAGCAAGGCACCTTTGCCCTGGTTGCTCTCCGGGCACTGCACTGATAGCTGTCCACTGCTCTGTGTGTGTGTTCACGGCTTGCAGTGTGTGTGTTTACTGCTCACTGGATGGTTTAAATGCTGAGGTCACGTTTCAAGTACGGGTTACCATGCATTGACAAATGTGTCATTTTCACTCAGTCACAAAGGAATACAAAGATTGATGCTTGATATTAAAACATTCAATCATTAAGTTACAAATACAGTTATTTACATATATCCCACTGTTCTGTGGGATGTTTGTAAATACATGTTATGTCAGATAGCACTACATACTCTATGTCATCAGGGCATATGTAGTACAGAATGCTATTTTGATGATTATTTTTATAAAATAGTAAAAATCCTGCATATTCTGCATACAGGCAAAATGTAGAAGTATAATAAACTGTATACACTGTAGAACTTTGTATTGTACTGTATTCATATATGTGAAAATACGTATACAGTACATTACACAGTAGTACATATTCACATATGTAATGTATCTATATGATGAATTAACTGGAATTTTCTCTGTTGACAGCACATTCAACTGGTCTGTACCCTTCTTGTCTTTCCTGGCCTGCCTGGTTCTGTTTCTGGCCACCATTGCCTTGTACTTTGTCCCACTGCGGTACATAGTTTTACTGTGGGGTAAGTAAGCGAGACACCATGTGTTGCCTTCTCACCCGATCACGCGTGATACTCCAGTGGTGCTGTTAAGCTGTCTCCACTTTTCTTTCAGTGGAAGTCATGCAGTGGTGTTTTAGAAAGAATCGCACTTTACTGTCTGAGCTCTGAGCTAGAACCCCTTTACTGACGCCTGACGAGAGCTATTTAAAAAGCGATCCATTTCCACAGCTCTATCTGTGACAGCTGATCAGAATCGTGAACATGATCTGCTGTTGGGTGCGCTGGGCTGCTGCACATGTACTCGCTGAGGGTGTGCGATGGTGTGAAAGACTGTATGTACGGTAAAAAAAGAGAGAGGGCGAGTGAGTGAAGGTGTCAATGAGAGGTTAATATAATAGTTTGTGTTCTTGTGAATGTCAATTTAATGACTTGATGAATTATGAAAATAAATTAATGAATCGGTTATATATTGTAAGTTGTTCTAAAATTAATTTGAGAAAGGCCCCTTCAAAAGAGTTTGCGTACTAATCACTGGCAAATATTATACAATTAATTGCGTTTTTTAAGCCTAAACAAAAAACGTATTTAATATAAATTAGTTAAATATAAATTTAATATAAACAGAAATGTGTTTCTTAGCTGAAAGAGGCAGAATAATTAAACTAATCACAATGCACACATAAATGTATTTTTGGGGGGGTTCTACAGAACTCTGGAATTGGTTTAGATGTGGTAAAAATTGTTCAAAGGAGCTGAGTGAAATGGAGATGAGATTGTTATTGGTGAATGAATATTACATGTCATGAAAACTTGTAAATGTCAACGGATTTTTCAATTTCCTGGCCCGGATAGCTCACGTAGTATAACAATAGTGTGATTAATATTGACCGTATAGTAGCTATGTCTTTATATTCCATTAAAATGATATACCAATATGCCTTCATACATAAGATAAATGTTTGTTGGGTCAGGGTTTTTGTTGTCAGTAAGATACCTGCAGGTGCAGTGGATAAGTTTATTAATGCACGCCTGTTTTCACAGGTGTTAACAAATTTACCAAGAAGCTTCGCAACCCATATGCCATTGACAATAATGAAATACTGGATTTCCTCAAGAGGGTGCCTTCTGATGTTCAAAAGGTAAGGGTCCAGTTTTACATTCAGAGAGAAAGAGGGAGGGAAGGAGACAGGGAAGAAATTCCCTGAAGATGTCTGCATTATTTGCTCTAACAGAATTCCCAAGTGTTACCCAGGATATTTCCTCTGGCTGTGTTTGATTATTAATGGACTCGTGCCTTTAAAGGCGGCCCCCGGCCCAATTATTTCCCAGCATGTCTTGATGGAGTCACTCGGCTGCCTGGATGGGGTCTGCTCTGATCTGTCCTCGGCCACATTGCTGCAGCCTTGTTTCTGATTATCAGTTTTGTCGGCCTGTGATAAAAGAAGGGTGTTGTTGAGGGTTCAAGGATTGGCTAAGGGGTCGGTGTCTGCATACTGACAGTGTGGCGGCCCCGTCACATCAGGTTGGAGGACTCAATTAATGAAGTGTTGAGCCAACGCCATCCTGCTGAGTGCCATATGTGATAAAACATTATCCATGGCCGATATGTCATTCCGAGTAACATCACAAGCCTGCGGATGTACAGTCCAGCGCTGCAAGAGTGGCTGCTCTACTTTCGAACCCGGAAACTGGGATACAAAAGCAGACTGTGCTGTTTTGTGTGGGATGTTGCTCTTTAAACATGTTGCTTTCCATCAACAATGCTATTAAACTCTAGTCAACACGTAGCTCAGCAGAAGACTGGATAGCTGAGTGATTGGCGCAGACGAGCCTCCTGGGACGAACCTCTGCAACTTTACGTTAACATATGTCTGTGCGGTTGGATGAAGCCAGCATGACACACTGGTTTTGGCATGTGGAACAGCAAGTTGGCAAAACAAGATGGAAACCATTGCTGAGTTTTTAAGCCTTTTGAAGTATGTTTTCGTGGTTGGATGAACTGCCTGCTGTTCATTTAAATGGAACGCACCAAAATGGGAATACAGAATGATCTTTCGCAAAACAAAATGTCAAAATATGCCACTTTCAAAAAACAAAAGCCAGTAAGGCAGCACATTGATGGTTCTCTGTCATTAACCAAACCAAGACAGACCAAAAAGGTATTCAGATCCACTACAGAGCCGAATCTGTTTGCTGTTAAGTTTCTCATATCCCAACCTTTATGCTTAAAATGGACTGACGCAAACAAACAGCACGTTACAAAAGCTCAAATTGACTCCTGTCTCGCAGTTCTGAAAATGACTTGGCAATTAGTGCCCGCATGGTTCTTCAAACGCAAACCCTCAAAACTGGACTTCATACGGCGGCCCTCTGTCCTAAAATAAGCAGCATCTGTCAGTTCTGAGGACAGTTTCATGTTCTGAGGCAGTCGCGGCTCTCTTTGTTCCTGTACGCTCCCATCTCCCATTCTCATAATCACGGCCTGGTAATTAGTGTGCAGTCCCTACCCTACAGATACACCTCCAGGTTATTGTTTTGGAGAGAAACAAACAAGAAAAGGATTTGGAGACATTTTTCATGCGTTTAAAGTCCCATCAGCTTCATACTGTATTTAATTATTTGTTGATGCTGTACGTAGTTTGGACTGAATGGTGGTCTTGGACAAGAGAAGTTTCCTTTAATGCCATTTTAACAGGCTTAGCATATGGACTTTTGTTAAAGGTTATTGTGATCCAAGTGCAGTTTATTATATGTGTGTGTGTGTGTGTGTGTGTGGTTTTGATACTTTGTCTTTATATTCATCTGCTGTAGTTTATAAACTTTTAAGCATGTTGCAAGATCTGTCTAGCTGTATTTCAATGTGCATATAAAAATGCATCTGATCAGACTTTAATGAACCCAACACCACCCTAATTTTGTGGAATGATTAGTGAATTAGATGCTGAAATAAATATAGTGGATTTTTTATTTTAAAAAGTTATTCAACGCTTTGAATGTTTAATTGCAGTCATACGTGGATATGTTGTTGCAAATGCAAGCTGCAGAGAAAATCTTTATTCGGTCTCTCATAGTTCAGAGAAACTCTGCTTAAAGCAGGAGGTGAACTGGGGTCAGAGGTGAAGGTCTTCAAGATGAAAGTAAAGTACACAGCATGTTCAGCTGCGTTCAACGGAGGAAGTGTGTGATCATCTATAACTGCACTGCCCCAGTCGGAGTCATGCGAGCACGTCCTGCTGCCTACAAGCTGCTATAATTAGTCACAAACAAACTTTTCTGAGGAAGGACACAACTCACAAACTCCTCAGTTTGCAAGGACCTAAGACTGCAGGGCAGCTCAACCAATCCATGTGTGCCTTTAGGAAAGTTCCCTTATAGTTGGGGGTGGTGTAGTCACCGCTGTGTCGGTAAGGAACCCTTGACTTTTCAAATCTTTCCTCCTTGTGATTAATCCCCTCTGTTCCTGTGTTTAAAAAATGATTCATTACAGCTTCGCCCGCCTGGCTTTCCCCCTGCACCAGCTCTCCTCAGGGGAGCCATTATCGTGAGCAAGGCTCAGCTCCGATTACCTGCCTCTGACCAAAGAGCTGTTTGTTTTTACAGGTGCAGTACAGCGAGCTGAGAGCCGAGCTCGGCAACCAGGGCCCAGTGAAAAAGAAACGCTTGCGCTGAAACCAAACGGACGTGTTGGATGAAAGGGACGGACGACGTTTCAAGACACGATCTGTTTAAGTCATAATGCCCCGTGTGGGTGGAAAAGACCCTTGCGTGAAGCCATCCGCATTTCCACAAAAGTGTGTTCATTTGACTTTGGGGTTGTGTGTGTGTTTGTGTGTATGTGTGTGTATGTATGTTTGTGTGAGAGAGAGAAAGAGAGAGAGAGGGGCCCCATATGTCTGGGCCATTGGTCCTCACTGATTCTCATGGTCACAGTGTCTGAGCATGTGATGGTAAAGTCGGGCTTCACCAGACTCTGCATGTGGCTACAACAGAACACACAGACATACCAGCAAACAAATGACTTGTGCCATACTTTTCATCCAGTAATGTCTTTTACAGGACCACCTTCTGGTTCCTTTAACAAAACAAACATTATCCACCAAACAAAAAGCACAAAACATGCTTTTCGTAGTTTACATGTACAGCAGTATATTAAAATGAGAGTAAAATATTGTCACTTTCTCAGTTTATCCAATTAGAAATATTCAGTCAACTTTAAATGTCAGTTTAATGTTATTGTTGTCAATGCAGTTTACGTTTCAAGAGCGCCAACAATGCACGTCGTGTTTTGTTTTTAACATGCTGTTTCCTGTCAGTCCTGCACCTTCTTTTTTTATATATTTATGCAGCAGATAAAGATGAAATGAAGACGATAACTAAAAGTTTGACTTCTTGAATATGTTTTTCTTGCTAACGTGATATTAGTTGTAAAGGATGCCCTCTACGAGAGCACACGGCCGCATTATCACTCAGCCCACACTTCAGAAGAGGACGGCGGTCACAGTTCTCTGAGCTCTGCTCATGGAGAATACATCAAAGTCTCTGTGTGTCCAGAGCAGTCAGCTAATGCACCGCTTTTGTAGTTCACTGACAATAACAAGGTCCAGATGTGAGAGCTCATCTCACATAGAGAGAGCGTGTATATACACTCCATACCCGCACTTAGTGTTTCCCATTTTCATTAAAATCACCTTCAGTGCTTAATGGCTCTCTACTAGACCCATCAGTCTGTAGTGTTAGTACCAGTGATGGGGCTTCAAGTACAGCAAATGGAGATTTCCTGCCTCATCAACTTATTTATTCATATTACAGACACATTCCACCCTCTCCTCTATCAGAGAGTCATTTCTGTAGAAAGCAACATTTCCAGAGTGATGCATCTTGAATCTGGGCATACACATAGCATTGATTTAAAACGATTATTAACCGAATATTAACATGTTAATTAACTTCACGGTAAGTGCTGTGTTCGTTTGCACCTGTTTCACAGCTGTAATTAAACATTTTTTGCCCTTCGTTTGCATTTGCGGACAATTTTGTCGAAGGAAGCTGGAAAAGTTTCTAAAGAGTTTTCGTAAGATAAAGAAAACTTCCAGAGAAGTCATCTGGTTGTCTTCTCTCCCTCAGTAATTTAGCGGGCGAGGTAAATAACTGAGCGAACGCTTTGTAAAAATAGCCATGCTGTCTGGTTCTCGCCATACAGATGAGCCCTAGACCTTAGCTCAGGGAGTTTGTTCAGACTGATTGGAGTGCTCAGCATCCCAGCCGGGCCCCCTCCTATCTGTCTCTCTCTCTTTCTCTCTCTCTCTTTCTGTCTCCATTCAACTCCTCTGCAGTTTGGTGCTGGTGAAAGAGCATCAGTCGGTGTGCCGTGAAGAGTTTGATTGGCTCCAAGGGACCTGCTGGAGCCTCGGGCTATCTCTTTTGACAGTCTGATAGAGACATCACAGTTTTCTCCCTGGAGCTGCCACCAGGGGTCCGTTTCAAAGCGAGGGGGAGTGGAGGTGACCCGCAACCCTCTGACGAGAGAAATCCCACACATAAGCTCCATCCTTTCCGCCCGCACCAACTCCACCGGAGGGCCACGGAGAGGGGTAGTGGGGAAGGGAGGGCCAGTGTCCCATAGCTCAGTAAATGAGACCCCATCAGACGTCTGCGTGAGGTGAAACCAATTAAACAACGCTTACAGGGAAGCTCTAGTCATCGGGTTAGCATGGAAACTTGAAAGCAAGCCTCTAAGTGGATGTAAAGTGTTTATGCTGGAGGAGAGCGCTGGTCTTCAAAAATTCAAGACAAAATAGTAGTAACCTTAATAAAATGAGAGGCTGTCAATTGTAATCTTTAAAAGAGAGGCCGGCGCTGTATTCATCACTGTGAGCTGGTATTTTTGTATTATTACTTTTATTATTGCAACGTTTTTTTATGAAAATCTTATGCTTTGAAGTTTCGCACATTTTTTCAAATTGTAAGTCAAACAGAATACAAACTGTACAAACTGATTAACTCAGTGCTTCCTCTGCGTCTGGGAACTTGCATTTGTTTTTGGTCCAGTACAAATTCCTGCTCCATTTGAGTATCCAGGTTTAAAGGCTTATTAAACATTTTCTTAGGCTATGTTTTATGTTTTTTGTATTAAGTAACATGCTATTAAAACTGAGCATCGTATCACCAATTGCACCAGCTTATCAATAATTGCAAATTCAATTCTTGCAAAACATGTATTCAGCTATGATATTAATTATTCTAAATTATTTATAAATTAATTATTAACTGTTGCTTTATTATTTGCCACCCTTCCAACCACAGTCTTCAAATCCTTGGTAAACACAGCGGGTTAACTGTGCAGGGCTAAGACTGTGTCTTGTTGAATATAGACAGATAAGAACAATTACAGTGAAATAACTTTCAACTTTTTCCTTGTCTGTTGTCTGTTTATAAACATAACCATGTTTAAGAAATGATCAGTTTGCCTCTGTCTCCTGGGATTGAGTCTCTGTAGATTACTAAACAGGCAATATGGTCCCTGAATACATTCTTGTATGTTCCACAAGCTCACTAATGAACATTTCATCCACACAGCAGTTAACACTGCTTGCATCATTCTCTCTCTCTCCCTTTCTTCCTCAATAGTTGTTGTTTTGCTCGGCATGAAGCTGATGTCTTCATCAGCCTGTCAGAAAGGAAGTGCCTGCAGCTGTGGCAGGTCCCCCAGAGCCTGTCGCACTCCTTGTTTCCATGGTAGTCCTTCAGGCAGCACCATGGGCAGACTGTGTGCAAGGACCCCTACAACCTGTTTTTTTTTTTCTTTTTTTTAAGCAGTCACTGCTCTGATATGCAGCCCCGAAGCGGGCGTCAAACTAAAATGCGCCAAATACTGCGAGTGAGAATGCGGCCGTACTTCCTTCGCAGGTGTTCCGCATTATCTTTCAGAAGGTACGCCAGACGAGTCTCATTTGAATACGGATGCCCCTGCTCAGAACCTCATCCACAATTATTGTTGTACGGGTGCTTTCGTTAAAGTGAAATGACCCTCCTTCACAGCAGATGTGTATTCCTGCAGAGTTATTATGAAGCAGTGATAGGCAAAAGCTTCTTGTTAACATAAGTGTCACGTTATTTTGGTTTGGTTGTTTGTTTTCCCTAGTAGCAAGTCAAAATAAAAAATGCAGCCGAGATTTGTGGTGTTGCAGAGGGACCTTAGGGGTCAGACCTGAGCCTTTGACACCAATAACGTTCAGGGCTTTCCTGGAATCACACACTAATGAGATCCAAATGACAAGGCTGATTGTTTTCACTTTGCGCAGGGTGGGCAGCACCAACCGACTTTCACCTACATGCTCAGACTGGTGAAGAGAAATATCGTATGAAATCCACTGTCTTTTCCCATTGGTACATTTAAAGGAAAACCATTGTGGATGTCAACAGCTTATGTAGATAAAGACCAGCTGACATAGGGAACATAGGCAAAGATGAGCAGGAAACAATATTAATTGTATTATAAAGTCACGACAGCAATTCAACCGGAGGGTGCTAGCTGCTGTTTGTAGTCGTAGGAAACGTTATTATACAGTGGGCACATTACGTTCAATGACACCAAGCTATAATTTCTCGCAATACATCATGTGCGCAGGGGTAGCCTTTAACAGCCTAAATTAAGTCACTGGCCTTTAAAAGTATCTCTCTTAGGGGCCCGTCCGTATTAATAAATTCAAATGATTTGGCTTTAATATTATTCAGAGCGCATTAGAATGAAGCTAACAGCTGGGTGGTGGCCAGTCTCAGGGGCAACGGCAGGGGCCGGGAGCAGCTCTGAGACGTAGAGTGCGAGTCTGAGGGCGGCCGAGCGTGCGGGCGAGCGGTGTGGGGCGAGAGGTCCCTCCATTACAGGTGTGGCCCTGACAGGCTCAGCTCCGGGTTCAGAAAGGCCAGACTCAGATGAAAGGATGATGAGTAGAGGCACTGACCGCCTCAGAAACAAAGTCACCCTTTTACTCCAACTATGCCAGACGAGCTCTCGGCGCTGATAACCGGTCACGCAGAATGCATTTAATTTTTCCATTCTCCTCTTCCTCGCTTATCATCAAGCAAGGCAAAGTTAAACAATGTTAATAGAAATAGATGGCCCTCTTTGTGACACATTTTAACAATAATCAAGAAACAATGTTGCTTAATAAACAAGGGAAATCTCTACATTTGTCATCCCGTGACTGAACTGCAGCGCATACCCTTGAGGTAGAACCTTGAGAAATGAGAGCAACAGAGGTGGAAATTGGTAAAACGATAGAAGGACAGATAGAAAAACAGACACCTTTGTTAGCTATCTGTTGTTGCCTGAATGGTCCGCATTTAGCATGTGTGCACCTCGTCAGGCAACAATACACAGAATAATTTAACCACATATTTCATTTTAATTAACAGTGATATAATGCAATGTGACTCTCGGCCTCTAGAGAGAAGAACGCAATATTTGGCTTGATGAATCTGCTGGAGCTGCTCGCAGTCTCTGTCCTCACCTCTTGGGATTCAGGTATCATTAGAGATAAGCAGAGATCTGCTTTTTGTCTCACGGTACAATAAAAAAAAGTGCAGACACATGGGTGACTGCAGAAGTGTTCAATATTAATAGCCTTTCATCAAGGACACAATTAGGACACCTCTATGTGACACATTCTATAGGACTGGGATGAATATGTATATCTGCTGTTCCGGAATGTGCCATAGTGCACAGCTACAGGGTTACAATGCAGAGCGGCAAAGCAAAGCGTTTCCACAAAACGACAACGGTTGATAGTTACAATGTACTGTATTTATAGAGCATGTATAAATGTGATCTCTTTTGACAGTCTGATTTTTTTACTGTATTTATACAGCATGCTCAAACAATGTTAAGCTAGTCTAGAATAAACCCGTTTCTTAACATACAGCAACTTGTCCATGTTGGCTGGCAAGTTGGCTTAGATAGTTGGCTTAGAGTATACCAAGTGAACGATGAATTTGTGCCAAAAGTAGTTTAATTGGATGCATGACCTTTGACCATCAGCAACAGAATATATGCGAAGCTTTCTTCCTTGAAAAAATTACTAAAACTATTTATTTAGCTTTTTGTAACAAAGCACAATGATATTGTTAGTTTCATCCAACAGTATGTAAATTTGGCAGTTTTTTCCCCCCTGCTGTCTCAAAGACCTATGACCCATTTTGGGTCAAGTAGAGAATTGCTTTAGTTTGATCAAAAACTAGTTTTATAAAACAGTTTAATCCAAAAAAATCCCTCACCAACAATAACAGCAAGGCTGTCTCACCTTTCATCAAAAATTGTTGCATTTGCCTTCCAGTTCAAAAATTTCAGGGTCTCAGTTTTTACACCAAAAATCAACTTGGCATTACTGAAATCAGCCTACATATCAATAATAATTGGAGAATGAGGTTTAGAGAGGTCACTGGCCACCGCCACTGATAGCGCAGTCAATCTCTGGGCATGATTCATCTCCTCTTTCATTAATAAGGGCTGCTAATTACAGCCATACGAACTGTCCTCTGGATCTAAAGCGTGCCACTGCGCACATGGTAATTGAACACGCCATTGATGTAAAAAAGGAAAAACAAGGATTTAACTTCATTTAAAGCTCCTGCCTCAGATTAATTAGACGTGGTCGTACATTGGAACCATTTTGCTCTGTGATCATAGTTTAAAGAGTCCAGTTGTGGAGATATTGAAATGGTGTTTGTTTTGCTCATAAGCCTGAGATGTCAGCCACCAGGGCCCAATTAGCCCGCAAACTGAAGCCTCTGTTAGTTTCTCCTCTTTAGATTTGGAAAGCAGCGGAGGCCCATGTGATTATTTTTCCTTACTTCCACGATACAATGTTCTCGTAAACTCTTCAGACATGCAATAACTGTAACATGCGGTTAAATATGAATTAATTCCTGGATTACTAATATACCTGTCCCTCAGCATGTACAGACATACTAAACAGCATTTACTAAACAAACACTTCAGCTCTAAATTCTGATTGGATAAGTAATCTGAGCGACTGAGTTTTTTATCTTTATCTCTAGTTTGTTAGTTCTTTGTGTTTTTAAGGAACAAACACCACAGATTTTTACTGGATTTGAAAAAAATATTACAATTCATTTAAAAAAATGTTTTAAACTTCTGTATTGAGGGACAGAAGCCAGCGTGTGTATATGGGGTGGCAGCAGGGGGAGGAGTCTAGGTGTCAGACAGGCAGGGGGAAACAAAGCCATCATCTCCCTGTGCCTGCCCTCATCCCCCCTCTCCACTGCACCAATTACTGCCTCTCCTGCTCAGCCATCAGTATGCAGCAGGGCTCGCGCGCAGCACCACTCGCCCCAGGCCATTGAATACGTTACCTCTGCTGTGGGGTGAGAGGCTCCAGGGCAGCGCGCCCTGTAACCCCGTAGATAATTTGGGATTCCTGCTCCCCACTGACAAGGGAGAGAATGAGTGGGAAAAAGAGAAAACAAATAAAGAGACACATCGCAATGAAGGAATAAGGTCTGCCCAGACACCTACCCAGAGATCTACTGATTTATTGATTCCTTCATTCTTTCATTTGATTTCTGTGAAATTGTAATTAAGCTCCCTATTTACGCGTCCTCCCAAGACTTCGGCTAAAGCTAAACTGATGCGGGTAGCACCATCCTTAATACATAATTAACTCTAATCTGTGCACTGTGGAATAACAAGAGGATGGTACACGGTCCAGTCAGACGCAATGATAATGAATGCTGTACCTCATTGAATCGTTGCACTGTTTGATATACAGTGCTTCTGGTTTGAAGGTGGAGGACAAACATTTTCCCAAAGAGCAAATGTACCTCAGAGAGGCCAGCTGAGCAGTCACACAGAATATAAAGTTTAAATATGTCACTCCACTTTTATTCCATATTCAATTCTAAATCTCTCAGAATAGCTAAAGGCACCTTTATACAGCCTGAGCAGGCGCTGCGCTTCCTCAGAATTCTGTAGGACGATGCAATTCATTTGTTTAAAAAAACAAAACCAATACTGTACTTTACTGTATTATTATATTATTATTACTATTATATGTTTTTTTCTTGTATATTATTTAATTTTCATGATGGATTATGTTAAAATGTCATTGTTATTGTATTTTCATTTATATATTCATTAATCATTATAATTTATATTTTCATGAATCATCCCATGATTATAATTTTCAGGAAAAATTACATTTTGCGGTATCTTTTCTATAATTGAATTGCATCTGAGGCTCTTCAGAGGCAGCTTCAGTGCTGGCTTTGCAGTGTAAAGATGCATAAGAGACCTGCGGAGACTCACAAAACTCCTGGATGATAAATCTGATGCAGACTCAAATAAAGACGCGAAGTTGTTTGCTCTGCGTAGCCTCTGTATGTGAGTGAGTTTTACTAATACTCAGTCTCTTTAGACGCAGACGTATCTGACTCCTACACGCTGGCCTTCAAACCCAGCCGGAGCTCTTCCCACTTGCCAGCCAACAGATGCGCGAAAACAAACACGGCCCCACAGAGCTACTGTTGTCATGTCGAAGTAAACGGCGCGATGACATTCTGCAAAATGAGGAAAGAAGAGAAGCAGGAACTTTCCACTTCACTGTGCTGACTAACTCGGTTACCCACAGAAGAGGAAAAGAGGAGAACGAAAGGGGAAAAAAACGCTAGAAGCGCTTATCATCAGACGAAGCTCACATTGCACCCAAAACATTTTATAACCCAGCCACTGACATAAATGCCTTTTTAATATGCCTCTGTTTCTCCCCCAAAAAACAGAGGGGATAATTGATTATTGCATTAGTTAATGTAGCGATGAATCAATGATCAAACGTGTCAGTCCAAGCTATGAAAACAAGTGTGGACAAGAAGATGGTAGACAGTGTATGTTACAGAGCCATAGGGAATTATGGGAAAATTCTGAAAGCTGTGTTCATTGGCTGCCGAAGGATTTTTTTCGCTGTGCGGTGGGGTTTCAGTTAGGAAAGGGCGAACCGAGGACACTAAATCAACTGGCCAAGAAATCTCATGGCACGGTAGTTTCAAATAACTCTCCAACATTTAATTGATGAGGTAAAGTGAGATGAGGTAATCCACTTTGAATAATTGAAAAGCCAGCATGATATGTTTCATAAAAGCGGCTGGTGTTGGAACAGAACAGGTTAAAACAAACACAATTATGGAATGTAGCTTCTCTTATTCATATCTCAAACCACCCAAATATAACAGTATAACAAAATGCCAGGTGCATACAATGCTGAAATAACTACAGTGCTTGACGGCTAATAAATCAAGCCATAATTTCAGATGATTCTTTATTATGTTATAAAGGCTAACATTAGCATTTCTAATTATTCATGTGCATAATAATCAAGACCGAAGTTTAGATATCAGATAAGAACAGAATATTTTCAGGAGAACTCGTAAGTATACTAATAAAACTGCAATCTAACCTAAAGTTGCTTTATGCTTTTCATAGAATCAGTACTGGACAAAAGTCCAGAACTAAACTCACACAGAAGAATCCTCCCCTTCCTTCCTGTGTGCAAAGCGGTTTGCTTTGAGACAAATGACTTAAAGCGAAGCTAAAACTTTGACATTGATCATTTTCCAGGTTGTCTCTCAGTGAGTCATAGGACAGCTTGACGGTAGGTAGTGTAAACATCATCGGTCTGTGGTTAGACGTGGATGAGAAGCTCTCTCCAGCAGAGGGGCACCTGCTTCTCAAAGCCCAGCCTCTTAATCACTTTCATCTGGCCCCCCTGCTGCATCACTAACCTGGTCTTACTTTAGAAAGCATATCTGTCTTTCTCATCCTCACACACTCTTTCTTTCTTTGTAGCTGTGGCTGTTTTACCTTTCTAATTCGGCCCAGATGTGACGGCCCACTCCACCTCCCCGTTCTCCCCGCAACTCCCTCTCTCGCCCACCTGCTCGCTGACCTGCGGACCCCACACCCAGAGTCTCATTTGATTTTCCTTCTCTGGAGTGAAAGGGCTGTTCTGTAGCTCGACGCTGTCCCTCTTTACGCTTTGCCCTGTACTGCCTGGAGGGTCTGCGTTGAGCGGCGGTGCTGAGAAGCGCCGGTAGACCCCCGTCTTCGTCACAAGCTTTCACAGCTTTTGTTTCTCCTTCGTCTCAATCAGAAGCTCCATGCCTCTGGCCTCTAAACAACCCACCACCCATGTAGATGGCTCGAGACCAAGGACTCTTTGAGTACACACACACACACACACACACACACAATAGCTGCTGTGTTACATTTTACACCATGGTTAAAAATATAATAATAGCCTGTTATTTTTTTATAAAAGTATTTAAATTTAAAAAAGATTTCAAAGCACTTATACTCCAAAGTATTTTTTGTCTGTGACCAATTATCATCTGAAGAAATTTCATTATAGGAAAGAAAGAGTCGGTTTATGGAATAATCTCGGATTTAATTGGATCGGTCCAGTTGGACATCCTTACTTGATGGACAGCGCAGATCTCTCCAGACCAGCGTAAATCTGTCTGCCTCTGTAGGACAGGCCCCACTAAATAATCTCTCACTGCTAAATGCTCACTGCTAATTGTGTTTTCTTTTCTCCTAGATAATTACGACAACACCTCTGCGCCTCAGCTTGAAGGACGCACTCTGCCGGGCCTTAAGCAGGTGCCTCTTACTGACTGACAAGAGCTGTCAATCAAGGGTAAAGAGCTCTCCACTTTCCTTCAGCTGTATGCTGTGATATTCCCCTTTGTCAGTTTATACCAAACACAAAATGAAAAAGCCGGGGCTTAACCAGGTAGCAAACAGGCCCCAGACTGTCAAAGGGAATTAGAGCGAGCATGTCTGCTTCCCTCCACTCTATCTGTGAGCTATGTGCAGAGGCTTTCCTCACACATGATAAGGGATTTTACTTATGGGACCTATGGTGATTAAGAGTCCCTGGGTAATAGAGCCTTGCCTTGCTGCTGTTATTACAATCGCCAATGAAATTACCGCCACCCTTTTTTAAAACTGATTTTACGTATGCAAGAAAGATAAGCACAAACTTAAGAAGGACATAACATGGTATTTCTGTACCCAGAACTCTCTAATATGCCTCTTAAAGGGATAGAAAACTCGTGCTTATGTTGTTCCAAACCTGTATGACTTCTTTTTGTGTAAAACACAAATGGACATTTTTTAATATACACGGATCACTCTTTATCATGCAACTACAGTGAAAGGGGACTGGAGTCTTTATTCTTCAAAAAAAGAGTGAAAAAGCATCATAAAATTAGCCCATTCAACGTTTGCTAGGTTTGTGCATGGAAAAAATATAGAAGATCACATTCATCAACAAAAACCATACTGGTTTGGAAAGACACAAGGGCTAGTAAACGATGTCAGAATTTATTTATTTTTGGCTAAACTGTCCCTTTAAGAGTTCATTAACCACTTGTGCTCATAATCAACCTGGCTATGTTTGCCATTTCAGTGCACAAACACTGGTCAGAGAGATGCAAGCAGTGCAATCAATCACAAAATAAATGTACAGCATCTCATTGCCGTGCGCCTTCAACTCTCCAATATCTTCCACTGAAATCATTTGCATGACCACAATTAAGAATGCTAATAGAACAATCCAGGCCCCGCCTTTGAGGAGGATGGAAAGAGGCACCCCTATTGTTATTCTTATAGCTGACCTGGGGGGCACTGTCACGCTGTGCTGGAACAGCCGGCCTCTCAGGAGAGCATAATAAACTAACCAAATCAAAGATGGGCACGTTGGTGTGGCCTGGCACTCCTAACACTGGTCCTTGATCAGTCATATGAGCCGGGGAGACGGAGTGCCGGCGGCCATTCGTGCAGAAGTGGCTACGGCTGAGCGGGAAAGCGGGTCAGAGAGTCAGGGTCGCTGAGCAACACTGTGCTATAGAGTGTCTTTGACAGTACATGGATCAGAAGAGGGAACAGAATGAAGTATAGGCGATGAGACCATAAGAACCACCAAAGGATTCTGTTTAGCACTGATAAAGTACAGTTGATGTGTTGCTAGAATGACGCTATAGTATTTACGTGTAGAACGCATGCACGTGTATACAATAATTTTATGCTTTTGGCAGACGTTTTTATCCAAAGTGACCAGTATGTGTTCACTGGGAATCAAACCTTTGCACTGTTAACACAGTGCTCTACCAGTTGAGCTACAGGAATACTAACCAACACGTTCTAATGTGCAAAGAAAATCTGATGCCGCAAATTGTTTCACAGTCCTTCGTTAACCCCTCCAGTCTGTCAACCTGAAATAGATGAGAACTTTTTATTTAGCTCATAACATCATGATATGCAATTAGCAACACTTGAGCTTGTCGCTCGAGCATTATGGGATTGTTCCCGTATGGGGGCCATATGTGCCGTCACCGTAAATCACATAAAATGTGCCCGTATATAAGAGGTCAGTTCTGCAGAACCAAAATATTAACACACCAACACCCCATCGTTATTTCTATGTGATCTGTCCTGATATTGATAACCTATTAAATCAACCTTTGCAAGAAATGTTGCTGTGTTCTATCTCTGACACCACAACACTGGCGAGATTCCGAGCTCTCGCCGCAACCTAGCAACCCGTCACACACAGACAGGATCTAGACAGGCACTTTGGGGGAATTCAATTCACTTGTCCACAGTGAATAAGATTGAATCACTTAGACATCTGAGGTGATTTAATAGTGTTAACATACGTTGCGCCTCAGCACAATGACACAGGGAGAAACAGGGCTCTTAGGATTATTACATTCACTGCAAAATAAGTCACTTTTCCCGGGTTCGCAAATATCATTTTTCTGGGAGACATTTCCCAGATCACAGCAGATAAATTGAGAAACTAGCGTATTTTCATGTCAAAGTTAGAGAAATATGAGTTTTTTTTTTACATTTTATTGAACTTAGAATGCATGTTAAGCAAAGCACATAAAGCTAATGTACTTATACATGTTACCTGGTCTAACAGAAGCATAGTGAGATGCCCAGACCATACTGAAATGTAATTGCGGGCAAAGTCCTGCTTTGGGGCATTATGTAGACAATGAGGGCCTGATGTGTCCTCTTTGACACACAGATTAAGCTGAGATTGAATATTGACTTTTTTATTGCAGTCACTCTAGCTCTCTATGCAGAATGCAGTTCTTTTACTTGCCAGAAAGTACTCAATACTGAACAACTAATGTTTCTGGTATGTGTAATATTTAGTTTTAAACATCACAAATTGTAGCTAAAAATACTTTTTAAAATGATATTTACCGTTTAGTATAATAACTAATAGCATAATATACTTGATCGCTTATTTAAATGGTATGCAGCGCAGAGGAAAAACAAAAAATACAATTTTCGATGAAGTCATCAAAAGTTTGACAGTTCCGAAAACGCCTGGAGAGCAGGACACAGGACGTCTGTAAAACAGACGAACGAATAAACAAATGATGGATAAACAGCAGCAGAGATGAGAGGATTTGAAGAGCGTAGGTGGTCTGGCCAAGACTTCTCACAGTCACTGTTCTGACTGTAGGAGGATGAAAATCTGGAAACATACTTTTTTTTCTATTTCATCATCATCATCATCATCCCCCTCTTTTTCTTTGCTTCTATCTCACATGCTCAAGCAGTTACAGGGCAGGAACGCAACCCTGAAGAACGCAACCCTGTATCTGAAAGTCTCAATACCTTACTGCACCGTACTGCAGCTGGTCTACACTTTTTGTTTTGGACAAACAAAGTAGCTTTTCTTAAACGACTGATGTCTACACTCACGGATGACAAATCATTCTTTCTGTAAATGTTAAAAAACTATGTTAATTAGTTTTGAAAATACCATGGGGATCCCCTAAAAGTTGTAATATTTACTAGTTTTGTATACTATATAATGGTATATTTTATATTATAACTATATAATGGTATATTTCTTTAGGTGAATGCAAACAATAATGTCCCTCTAATGGAAGGCCAGTCATTTTTATTGTAATCCATAGGTGGCAGTATGTCACCACAAAAAGAGCTGCAGGCAATTCTCTGCACCACATGGCAGAAGCAAGTCTGAGCCTCCTTCAGCGATTTAATTAGACAGAAACAGATACTTACATGTTCAGTCTTCAGCTGCCATTCCTCATTATTTTTTCATCGTCTGCTGGGAGGAGGGAAAAAGCTAATCCGCTTTTGGTAACTTTTGCAGCAACCATAAAAATAAAGTTGGGCGTTTTACTATGGAAAGTCAAGTGTTAAAATGTTGCTTCACACCTCTGAATTATCAAGATGATAATGGTCAAAAATGGCAAACAAAGCAGAAGATTCTATTATTAAATAACAGCTATTAGAAATGTAGATTTTTTTGGGAAACTATTAGCAAGAAGGGCTAAGAATGGCTTTCCCAGCTTCTTTTGGCCAAGCTAAAGGATAAAGTTAGACAAACATACTGCACAGTGATACACAGTATTTTTTAGAAATAAGTAATTCTGGCATGTTTTTCTTATATGTAATGCATTATTAGTTTTCTTAGCACGATACAGTAAAAGCAAATTACTAAATTTTAAACAGGAAGTAGTATAATACCCTTGTAAGCCTCTGTCAGTAGAGGGATTTAGAAAAAGGAAATAAGGATATCAGAGATAACTCTGTGCACAATGCAACTCTATGCAAATTAAAAGGGCCTGTTTAATGAACTCAGACAATCTACAGCACATGTATGTATGGCTTTTAATGGACGAGTAGCAAAAATAATCCACCTGCCGACGAGCCACAGCAGACAGACTATTTCCTATAGTGGGCTGGAGTTTGATACTGTTATGACAGAGATGACACACAAACGGGACAGAGATACAGCCTTCCTCCTTCCACATTAATTAAAAAAAAGACTCAATTAACAACGATGAAACCCACTGCAGCGCAGTGACTAGCCGGTCGTCCAATCAAGCCTTGAAATGCAGAGCAGTTGGCATGTCTGCCGTTTCTTTCGTTTTTTATCTATTCAAACTTAATTGCAATTTCTCAGCGTAGAATGACGTGATGGAAATGACCGGGTAAAATTAGCATCATGTGAATAACTATTTACAAGCTATTGACAAAACACTCGCATTTGCTCATTTGTGATTTGGACATTAAACTGTGTCCAACGTTGTGCACTGAGCTCACGAGAGGAAATATTATGCGGCTGGAAAAGGGCCTCTTCAGTTCTAGGGCCGTTCTTCTTGTGCTGTTTTTCTATCTTCGCATTCACCTTTATCTTGGAAATTCAGAGCGGCGCTGGATATTAGCGAGATCAGCGTTAGCTTCTGCTGACTAGCGAAACATCTCCAGCGGAGGACGGTTGTAGTCGTGCTGGATAAACACACTGTGGTTACAGTATGGTAGATATATTTGCAAATTGAGACGATATTGACCAATAAAAATGCCACTTATAGATGGAACGTAATGACCTTCAGATATGCATTTGCATCAAAGACATTAAGCCGCAGTCGGTCTAAATATAAAATGGTTCTATTGGAATCTCTCATTTTCCTAGTACAAAGAGATCATATAAATAGCTGTCTGTTAGTGATATAAACTGTTTAAAGTCACATTATAAAAATTAGATTAGAAATTAACAAGCAGGAAACAGAACAGCATGTACTCTTTTGTGTATTTTAAATGACTGCATCTCGAGTCTCTCTCTCACACACACATACACACACTACTGGAAAACATGGTATTGCAGCAGTCACACAGTCTTTTGCATACTAGTGGTTTTAGGATTATGTGGTAATATATTTGCTTGTTTTTAATAATTCATCCAGTTATTATAACAATATTAGCAGAGATTAAACACAGGGGCGTTGTTCATTACATTGGGAATGAAGCGCACCAAAAGCTCATTTCCTGTGGAGGAAGCCTGACTAACCCTCACTGACCCCTAGATATTCCTATTAGCATGTTCCAATGTTTAAGGCTAGCCTTGCTGATCACACAAAGCTAGATCTCTGGGAAATGTACAATCTTTCCTTCCTTCTTTTAAAACCTAGCATGGAGGCTATGAGAAACATTGCATCAGAAGTTATATAATTACTAATTGGAGCAATGAACCTTTTGAGTCTTGTTTTTGTAAGAATTACATCCAGACAGATGGGGCGTACCAAAGCATTAGTAAAATCCTTTTGGTGGAGTTTTGAGGAAAGTGCTTATCTTCTGAGGGATTTGTATCATCTGTGTTTTGATGAATATTTGGTGCAGATCACGCTTACAAAGTAGTGTCAAAAGGCAGCTTCACTTTGAGGTATGTAACTCACTTATTTAATCTGTTTTCCTTTGAAAGCCTTTCCTTGGGGGATATTTAAATCCACCTGCCAATACAGCTCTGCGGTACCAATTTAGTATGGAGCTTTATCCATCGACATGGTCTTTAAAATAATACTTAGATCTCCATAATGAGCAATTTAAGGAAGCTAAGACTGTGAGGTTATACTGTATCTTGACATCCTTCCATCCACCAAAATCAAACCTCAAAAATCAACCATTAGTGAGTGCAGCATACAAATCCTGCACTGCAGTTTCATCATTACTGGCGGCTGTAAAAATGTGTTTAGTCCCACATGAGCTACAAACAGACAAACCACCATATTTGGAGAGGCAGAGTAATATCTGCACTGTCTTAGTGAAAATTTTTGATTTTGTAAACTGACAGTGGAAACAGAAGGCTCTGCACCAGGGAGAAACTTGAAAGCAGAAGCAACTATTAAACCTATTTTCTTGTCTTTTATTCCTGCTCTATCCTGGTCCTCATTGAAACTGTTGACAGCTGTTGTGGAAGCATGATGTTTTCTAAAAATACAACAAATAATTGCCAGAAATTATAAATAGGGCCCATCACATCTAACTGAGTGCATTATGGCTGGAATGAACGATTTGATCCAACCATTTACATCTACAACTACTGTAGCCCTTAAACATGTGACTTCTCCAAAGAGCCTGTCAATGCATTGAGATGATGGAGAAAATGATCTGAAGTCTGTGAGATACCTGAGACAAGCAGGCGGACAGACAAGCACGCTGACACGCGAATTAGGCTTTGGGTCTAATGGGTTTGTCCAAGCTATTGCAACTAAGCTGAACGAGAATGCAGTCATTTGTTTCAAAATGGTAACATAATGCAATAATGGTAAGAAGCGGTTGTTTTGATTGGTTAAAGGATACCCACTAAAACCGCAGTTACAGCGTGAGAACATAATATTAGCGTCTGTCATCGAAAGCAGCTAACAGGGTTTCAGTTTCAGCTCTTTCCCAAATCAAATTAGCCCGCCAGACATCCAATTAGTGTTTTTGTTTAGTTACATGTCGGAGCTGTTCGGTAGACTGTTAAGGGATGCGGGTTGGGCCGTGTGGGGCTCTACCTTCTTAAACAAGCTTTCGGGGGTTACATAAACTCTGAACATTTACCGTCTAACTGCAAGACCGAGCAAGGAGAAGAGTGGCAATGCAGGCTTTAAATGACTCAGATGCAGGCACCCTTATGGCCCCTGCGCAAGTGTTCGCTAAAGCCGTCAGCCATAAGAGACCAAAATACATGCAGGTTTAGGGGCTTCGAAACTACAATTAAAGCGAGTTCCCAGTTTCTTAACAGCTAAATCATATCAGATAGACTATCGACAGCTTGCTGTCAGCGAACGGGTCCTCTGAGAGCTAGCTATTTACACATTGACTGATTGACTGTTTTTTAATAGACACATAATTGGTGACAAAGACCTTCAAATGGAGTGTCATTTGCCAGAACATTTGCGATAATTCACAGTCGCTCTAATTTTCCATTGGACACAGTCCCAATGACAGGGCTGCAGAAACGGGTTTATAGTAGTGACATGAGCCCAGAGAAGTGCTAAAGCTGGGAAGTAGAAACCTTTAAAGAGAAAACTGGCCAAAAAAGCATTCAGTTAATACCTAAATATGTGCAGAGAACTCCGACTCCTACCAATTACACAAAGGCAAACAGAAATGCAAAGGTTATGTTAGCACACAGTAATAATAATTGAATACAAATACAATGTAATGAATAATCATGTGTAATTTTGTGCCTGAATGTGTACGATCTCTCAGAATCTTCTGCTCTAGTGACCGACGGGTGATTTTCACAATCACCTTGAGCTGACACCACTGCCACGATCTTCATATCATCAGTGTTCATGGCACAAAATGAAAACACCAGAATTATGAAAGGATAAAAACCCCCTATAAATCAAAGCATTCCAAATAGGCTTGGCTTTTCATAGCAGCTGCTCAGAGGATGTTTTTAACATCTATTAATGCTGAATTACTCCAATTACAAGCTTTCTTTACACCCAGGCCTCCTCGCCTAGCCCATGCGAGATGGCATCCACCTCCAGGAGCCAATCACAGCCGGCCCCAACCACCAGCAGCAGATGTAAGCAATTTACTTTTGATTTCTTCATATTCAGTGTGAGACGAGCTCCTGATGACCTGTAACCCTGGAGCCTGCAGGATTCTAACCCTATCAAATTAAAGCTCTCTGCTCACTTATCCCCCAGCGCTCTTCTGCTGCTAAGCAGCCATCTCGCTGCATAGCAACACGGGGCCGGGCGTGCTGTCTCATACGCCCTACCTCATCAGCTGCTATTAGGGAAAATATACAGTGGTCTAATTGGATGAGATTCAGCTAAGGAAGTGCAGTTAAAGGTCACAGAGCTGCCGTGTGTCTTCTACTCTTCAGAATAATTTTCAGTGTTCGCCGTCTTAGGGAGCCGTTAAACAATAGGGCCAAAGTTGCAATCTCTCTCATTCTCTCCATCTTTCTGAGCTTCTGTAGGTGGAATGCCGGCAGCCGTGATGAAAGGAGAGACCTAGGAATCATGTAAACAAGATGGCGGGGCCCTGACTGTTGTGCTCAGTGCCGCCTGCGTATTTGCCTGCTCGGAGCATCCAGGTGCCCGTGCCGCGGCCTTGACATTAGCCAATTTCATACGCTTAGCGATGATCCGTAAGGCCACATCCTTCTTCTAATCAGTCATTCTTTTTTTCGTTTGTTGCAAATCCTTCATCCACGGTGCTAATTCTCAAGGCTAGGTTCTCCCGAGATATTTTTACTCAATTTCTGATTAAGGAAGTAACTTGATACATGCTTATACAAGTTCCTCAAAAGAAAATAACCAAACACATAAAAGGTTAATAATGTGTTTATGCTCACAGTCTTTTAACTGTGAGATTTCTTGCAAGATAATGTGCTGACAATTTTAAGAATTCACAGGTGGAATCCAATTAGAATGCAACTGTGAATGTGTCTTCAATAGGGCAAATGTGCAAACCTGTATCTTTAGCCACACAGTGACTGAATAGTTACACAAAGAGCATATTTTTAAGAGTTTTAAATAAGAAACATCGCATATCAATTTATTTTCAGAGCTTTCTGAAAAATATCATAGAGAATAAAATTTTAGCTTGGGCTTTAAAATAAGTCTGATGATCTTTTATTTTAAACACTAAGAATATATTTAAAGTGTGTTCATTTCTTCAGTTACACAAGAGCAAGATGGCAATATAAGTTCATATATAGAAAACATTACATGAAAAGGTCAGTTTCAGGGATGTGACTTCTGCATAACGTATAACTAAACTTTTCACCATTTATTATCCTTCCAGTATTCTCCAGTACATTAATAATGGCCTAGCTCTCCATACTGTTACCTACTGTACCCTTCAACTTTTCAAACATTAGGTTATGGCAATTTTTGAAAACAGACAAAAATAATCCATTGTGCTTTACAACGAACAAAACCTTGGGCTATGTATTCATGTTGCTATCTCCATATGTGTGATAAGGGTTGTGGTTTGGGAAAAAGGCATGCTTGCTTTAGGGCGCAATAGAGCCAAGTGAATGCTGCAGTGGAGTGTATACTCTTCTAAGAGACGGGGCTTTAGAGTCTTGCTGTCAGCCAATTTTACAGCTGGAAAGGCAGAGGCCTCTCGAGCCGGCCGCTGAACTGAGTGGCAAGGAGCAAGCTGGCAGAGTGGGTGGCACCCACCCTCGTGTGCCCTCTCTTTATCTTTTGTTCCCTAGAGAAAAGCTCCTCTGCCCCACAATGCTTCACTAACCACTATGTGTTTGCTGCTGAAGGAACCTGATTAAAGTGGGCAAGACACACGCACCTCCGACAACACACAAACACAAACATTGACTGAAGCCTATCAATGACTCCCAGCTTCCCCCTGTTCGTTTCACGCTCCCAGAAGACCCGGTATTGGCCCTCGCGGCGCGGGAACTGCAGGAGAATGCCGCCATCCATTGATCTGTGCCTGATAAAGCCCTCGGTGTGGCATGCACGCTGCTTCATGTGTTTCATTCCGCTCAGCCGAGTCCATTTCAGGGAGTTGTGTGAGAGCTAATGTGGGCTGGGCCGCACTAGGCACGGCCTCTGGGATTTGGCCTAAGTGCTGTTTGCTCTAACGCTTTGCTCTGAGAGTTTGAGGGGCCGTGAAGGAGTACTTTCACACTTCCCCTCCGTCCCCTTCACTCTTTGTGACGTCTGTACTCTGCAGAGATGGCAAAAATGGAAGAATCAAGACCACAAATAAACCAAACACAAGCATCAGTTGTTCAGGTCAACAGTTGTTCAACCCAAAGTTGAGGTCTATTGTTTATTAGCAGTTATTGTTAACTGCTCTCCTTATTCCAAAAAAAAAACAAATTTTTTAGAATGTAATATAAGGGTAATAAGGGTTAGAATGTAAATGTAATAATAATTAAGTATGTATCTATTTACGTTAAATAACAAAATAAAAACACAACACATTAAACATTATACAGCATGTGATCCACCCTGTGACCTACATTTAAACACTCTGAAGACATGATTTACTGTATGAATGCCGAGCAGACACTCTTGTCTGGCTGATGTGACATCCTCCGCGGTCTCTGTTGGCTCTGCTCACGATATCTGTCACCTTTCACATCTCAGTGTTTACGGAGGTGACCCTCGCCACGTCCCCCAGCTCCATACGTTATCGGAACTAACCCAATCGAACACAAATTTCTGCTGAGGGGGTGGAAGAAGAGGCCAAGCCCGGAGCACACACAGAGCCAACCACCACGACCTCTGTGACCTCCCACCACCTGAAGCATGACCCTCATTTACAAGCAGGTCACCTTTGCAACAACTGCATTTGCGCAGGGTCATCTTAAGATTCGTGTCCTCAATGGAGGCCTGACCAGAGGAGAAGTCTTAATTATGAAGGGCTCTCTGAGAGCCAGGCCTGGTCTGCACATGGGCACTCTAAAAGAGCCAGTGCATGACCCTGATTGAGGCAAAATTATAGTTATTTAGAGCCAAGCTCATCATGTTTAACTAAAGGTACCTGAGGGTGCATTGTTGCAACTCATTGCGGTATTACCCTGGATTTTCCACTAATGCCATGTGGTCACACAAATGTTTTGAGTGCAATAATCTAATTGGGCAGCACACAAGCTGTATGTTTCTCTATTAGCGCAATAATTTCTCCCTTTCTATTTGCTGTTTTCATTTATAAACACAAGAAATGTCCAGATGAGAGTGAAAAATCCACCGCCACAACTGTGAGCCAAGCGCCATCAATCTGTTCACATACGTATACCATATTATGACTCGCGTCAAAATTACTATCAAACTATCAAAACATCACCGACCCAACACAAATGAAAGTTTTTTTAGCTTCTGCCAACATTCCTCTTTTTTCCAGTATGGCCACATCACAGACTCTTCAGAACAGGGGGCAATGGCAGAGATGAAAGAGGTGCATAGAGGTTCATTGTGACAGTGGAAGCTCTCCTGGAATACAGCTGTCTTGAAACAGAGCCCTTATTGCTGAGATGTCTCAATAAAAGTGAATATGAGGTCTTTCTTGTACTGACCTTCTGGCAACACTAAATGGCCCTAATAGGGGTGACATAATGCACCATTTTATGGTTAATCAAATTCCCACGGACCTCGAGAGCTGCAAATCAGCCCCTACAGTTGGAACTTAACAGATGTTGGCTAGCGTTCATCTGCTTCACATTAAACAGATACCGACTCATTATGCTAAAGAATTTGAATGTTCATTTCCACTGGTATTGCAACAGAGTGCCATGACTGAGTCTTAAATGGAGAAATTAAGGAACATTTGTAGAAGCTTTAATAGAGTTTCAATCTGCTATGAACCTTAGTTAAAACAGTTAGTTTACTTTTGTGAAAATGATGAAAAGATGTGGTATCGACATACTGTACATCCTCAAACTTATTTATTGGACAGTATGTGTAGCCAATTACCTCACATTCATGTGTTCATACTCTATTATATCTCTCACTGTGTGTCAACAATTGTCTCATCTATGTCTATATTATTATATCTCCTAGAGCATTTTAGGAGAAACATCTGAGACAAAGCTCGTACTTAAAATATACCAGATCTCAAGGAGAGCAACATCAATACAGCATATACAATTCTCCTCTGGCACTGCATAAACAGATAAACATTTAATTGTTAAGACGGTTTAATAAAAAAAATAAAAAAAACAGAACATTGTCTTCATCCTAAAGCCAATGTTCCAAAAATACAACCAATGTTTTAATTTTATTTCATGAAAGAGACAGGAACCCTCAAATTCCAGCACAAAATGGAGATGCACGCTCACACACAGCAAACACACACACACACACAGAGTGACAGAGAGTGATGTTGAATGGAACAGACAGAGAGAGAGGGAAAAGCGAGCGAGACAGGTCACTGTGACTGTGTGATGGTGGCTGACACAGAGGTTCACAGTGCGGTCAGGGAACGCAATTGAGGCTGGAGCTCAAGACACAGGCCAGGCTCTGTATGCAGGTGCCCTCTCACTGCCCTGCTCACTTTCATCCCTCTTCCACTCCCACACTGCCCCGGCCCCCCTGCCCCGCCTGCCATCCGCCAATCGAATTGCGAGGGGGTGGCGGCACAGCGGGGCTACATCAAAGGCCCGGAGCGGTGAGAGGCTCAAGGCCTGATTCTGGCACACAAGAGCGAGGACGGACAGTTTTAAAAAAGCCATCCAAACGCACCCCTTCTCTGAGAAGGGCATCGGCAGAACAAAACATTTTATTCTCCTCCCCGAATCAGCATTATGCCAGCCTCGCATCCAACAACCCAGACGAGATTCCTTTCTCTTTTCTCACTCGCCCCGGTCTTCTCCTTTCAGCGCCTACAGCCAATGGCCCCCTTGAGTGTGTGAACAAGAGAGATAATTTAATAAAGAAAATCCAATCTTCCAGTTTGGGGAACAAAGTTAGATTTGAATGGGTGCAATATGTCCCCCCTGTTCCCTCCCACCCCACCCTCCCGATCTTGAATTATAATTTCATTTTGAACAAATCAAAGAAACGTTGAGGCTCCTTCATCTTTTGAAATACTAACCTGAAACCGTGCCACATTCGCTGGCTTTATCATAATATGTATTCAAAATTCTGGAGGGCCCTGGGGCCAGTTTATGTGTCCGTTTATTGAATATAAGCGTAACTGTGATGAGTCATGCATAAATGCATTCCCTTCACATAATAAAATTCTAACATTATTAACTGTATATTATCATATAATAATATCTGTTGGATCAGATATCAAGTGCAATATTGAATGGACTCCATGCATTTTGTATGATTAAACATGGGTGTTTGTCTTCTAAAAATAGTCATTTTACATCTGCCAAACCTAATTGAACAACTTTACTTAATGAATGTAAATCTCAGCGGTTAGGAGACCACAGTTTTACAATAGCAGACTACTGAACCCATTGTCCTGTAAACAGACTGCCTCTTATTTAAATTACAGACTCTAAAGCATCTGATTCACTCACCGTGATGTTTTCCTCCTCTTCTCCTGAGACTACCTCCTCAACAAACTTTGAATGACTTTCAATGTAAATCATTACAGAAAAACAGAGAACTTTCCGAGCATGAAGCACCCTCACAGATGCCAGTTAGCTGCCAAGTCATAAGAAGTGGGCTGCTGAATGAAAGTGTGTCAAGTCCTGAATTGATTATACTGTAAAACACGGTGCTCTCGTACATATGTACAGCATAATAATGGGATCCTATGGGAAACTTGGACAAAAGCCTGAAATTGAGTTTGACTAGAGAGTGGAACATGAATCAGACATTACAATTGTCATGACCGGCTCAAAAAACAGGGGAATGAAACAAAATACCACATGGCCAATTACATGACACAGACGGAGAGTAAATGACATCGCTGCAGTCACAATTGCTACTCTTAGAGGGATTACAGCAAAACTACCACTTCGGTAAGTGAGGAGGTAAAAAGAAGAGGAAAAGTGCTTTATGTAAGACAGCATTTAAGTACTGTTTTTACCTATAGAAGGAGAGCACATCACACGGATCAATACAGTAGGGTACAATGAAACCAATCATTCTACAGATGCCATTTGCGTGTCTCACATACCTGTGAGAAAATAACGTTAACAATGAAAGGCTAATGCCAGTGTTTGGTATGTGTTAATACAGACATTCTGTCAAGCATTTTATATATGCACACACACACACACATTTATATATATAGAGAGTGCGAGACAGAGAGAGATAGATAGAGAGAGAGAGAAGAGAAAGAGAGAGTTAATAAAACAAACCAACCTTATCAAAATGGAAAAGGCACCTATTTTATAGAATGACCCAACCATAAATCTATGTAGGAGATCAGGGTAGGCACTACTGCCTAAATTTTCATGTCTGCTTTTCCATCTACACATTTGTTTTATATACTCAAAACGCACATTCTCATATGGACCTCTGTTGCCTCGCTTCATGACTCAGCCAAGCATCACAGTCTCAAGGGTCACCATGAACATTAAAGCCACATAATGTCAGAACACACAAACAAACAAAAACAGCTAAGAAGGGTTTTGCGCTCCAAATGCCCCTGATCAATGAATGATGGGTGGCCATAGTTGATCATTACTTCTATATTAGAGACAAATGTCAAATCTATGTCAATCAGATGTCAGGACAGCACTTGAGATGCTAAGCATACAAGAGTGGAAAAGTGAGTCCATATTGATGAGTGTCAAAATACATACAGCAGCTAAAATCCCTCAAGTAGAGCTGCTGAGCAGCGCCATATAAGGGATAATATAGATAGAGCTGTGCACCATAATGAAGACTTATTGATAGCCTGTGCTCTTGTAATGATGGTATTGACTAAATGTACACAGCTATTATTTGTATTTCTTCAACAGCTGTAGGTGTGAATATGAAATGAGGAGTGGCTATCTTGACACATGTCGGTTATACAGCACAAGGGAATATCACAGATCATTTTTTGTCGAGTGAAAATCACAGCCGAATGTTTCACAGTTCCTAATGTTTTTATATGGCTGTCAAAGTTAATGTGTTAACTTGTGTGATTAATTAAATATGTTTATTGCTGTTTATTTCTTTTAACGCTGTTAACGCATTTATTCAATTTGCATTCTTTATGTGGTGAAATTTAATTATCATCGAGCTCTACAAGTTGAAATATCACCTATGAGTGAAATAATGTAATTTATAGAAATGCTAATGCGTACATCATCTTTACACATGTACGATAACGTCCATAAAGTTTGAGTGTTTTATTATTAAAGTATTGCGGATTTGCATTTCTCTCACGTTTTAATGCAATTTGGGAAATAGCCTATAGAATTCGATGTTTTGTGTGCAAGAGTGCTGCTGCATAAATTTACGCTCTGAGTGTCATCCACACAAATTGCTGCACTTAATAATTATATACAGGCCTTTTCTTTAGTCTTTAAATAGGAACTGTATGCATTAACATGTTAACTATCAAAAGTTTATCCTTTTTAATAAAGTATCCTTTATTATCCTTTATGGTCCAACTTCACCAGACTTTTTTGTTGGCAGCTGTGCATACAGATCATGATGCAACTTGCATGCATGCTGTCTGTACATTGTCATTATGTGTGTCATTATAGGTAAAGCATTAGCAGCACTTTACCACACAAACCACAAGAGGAAAAAGACCCTGATCTGTTGCAAGCTGTTTAATAGTGCAAACTTATTCAAAAGCTGCTGACTTGCATCGGTTTGGACGCTGCACAGATAACCTTCCCTGTGTTGATTGGGCTGGGCCCAATTTGCTCCTCCTCTTGAACATATTTGTGCCTACAGTCTCTCTTGTCAACGGATGCATGCACTCAATCCGTCTTATTGTGCATAGAGGTGACAGCTGGCATTCAGCTGTTTGTAAAAAGCCCTTTAAAAACACACAGGGGCCTTCGTCCTCGGCTACATTAAAGTAATTAGCTGCCAAGCAAGTCCAAAGCACCCCCCGCCAAGTGCCAGCAAGACAGTCGATTGAAGCAGGCATCCTGTTTGACACATCTGGGCATGGGAGAGTAATGAAAACAGCTGCTTCTGCCCATATGGCATCCAAAGGCTGGCAGAGCGGTGAAGCGCCGTGCCAACCATAGGCAAATTATCCATCATTAATCCCGGGATCTGACCGGCATACGAGTCGCTGCTAATCAAAACATCTGGGGGTGGAGGAATAAGAAGGGGGAGGTCTCACTTGAAAGGGGCTATATTTTGCAGCTGAAGGGGATGCAAGTCGACTGCTCAACAAAAGGGCTCAGAAAATATTAAGAGTGGGAGCCTGTGAAATCCCTCCAAAATCTCCTGACACACGTGTGAGGGCGTGCGGGCGATAACATCAGCTGGGGGAGAGGCTCAAACGCTTGGCTATTGATGAAATGTGTGATTATTGGCAAAAACAGCTACCTAATTTTATGTGAGGATAAAGTCAATTTTACATGATAAATGATGTGTTTAACAAATAACTGACAAAAAAGGAATATATAAAAAATATAGTGTATAATATAATGTAATATGCCATAGAGACTACAGGTAGCATAACGGACAAGCTATGAATTTTGGTGTTGTGAATGAAGCCAAGTGAAAAAGTACAAACTGGAATGATTACGTCAAACTAAAATCGTATTCTTCAATATTTCTGACTTGTGTATTTGCTCCATCTTGCAGATGCTCTGAGTCATAAATGATAATACATCCTTCTCTGTCCATCCCGTTTGTAGTTTACAGGATTAACTACGGGAACATAACATTTGACTTTTAAATGCCGTCAGCTTTTAAAATCCATGCATGGTAAACTTTTACTTATACAGAAATCAATGCTGGGACACAATTTGATTAGCTGCAAATTGCCCTCACATTTGTTTTTGCGTTTGTCTATTGCGTGTCCTTTTCCCTCATAGGCTGGCCTGTTCAAACCTGGGCTTCAAATTCCCTCAGAAAGTCGGTGACATTAAAATGTCCTTTGATGTGCCTTCCCTAAGCAGGGAATATGAACAGTAATAGTGATTCTATAACTTAATGCTTTTCCGGGGATCAATAGCTCTTAAATGCTACAGAGGGACAATTAAAAATAAAAGGGGGTTGTTGGAGTTGGAATCAGATTATACGCTGTTGCCCCTAGCAGGACCTCAAAAGCACAGTATGGTTTTAGCACTAGTCACCCGCACGGCAATCCTGTTTTTTTTGTGCAGCACATGCATACGCAAGTTCGGCTGCCTTTAAGAGCTCTCAGATCCCTGATGTGACCTGGCGTTCAATCTAAAAAGGGGTTTACAGTCTAAGACATTGAGATGCACTTAAACACGTCCACTAAAGACAGTAAGTCCAGTCTCAAAGAAATTAATCCACCAATCAACCTTCTTCATACATTTCCATGCCGACTTTCCATGGCATTTCAAAAATGAGCTTTGTTTATGCGCTGATATAAATGTCTCTCTCGTTCCTCTCAGCGGCCGGGTTTTTGGAAGCAGATTTGTCTGGAAAGGTGGTGGAAGGGGGCGCGAGGTGGCCCGATCCCCCTCAGCGACTCCTGCTGTAATGTCAAACTGTGGTAATAATACAGCTGTAACTGGAGGCTGGAGCATGATGAGCGCCAGCTCCTGACAGACACGGGCACATCCAACACAATTAGCCTGGCGACAGCAGGTGCTGCCTGCCTCTGCCGCGTTAGCACGTCTCAGGTTTCCCCTTTAATGGCCACAAAGTGATCCTAACTTTCAATTAACACATTAGCCCTGCCTACATTGCCCCCGCCTGCCTCACATTTCCCTACCATTACCTTCCAGAGAGGTTAGGTAGAATGGACTAACACTGCGTGTGTGTGCGCATGTGTGTGTGCATGTGTTATTTCAACTCATCATGCGATGTAAGCTGTCACAACACTGCTAATGACCACAGTTAAAATGACCTTATCAGGTTCAACATCTGAACACGTGGGAAATTACAGTAAACCTGCTCGTAGATTGGGTTAAATGATTGATGGGATGAGATTTGATATGAGATGTGGTTTCTGGAGATAAGACAATGGAACTGGACATTTATTGTTAATTGTGAAATCGCCATATCCCTTTGGACGTTGTTTACATAGGAGAGCAATAACAAAGTTAATTACGATGTAGCTGTTAACCTTGGAGATCGATGTAAGTCAAGTTACAGCAATGATGTAAGATAACTAAAAAGAATGTAAATAAAACAGCTAAAAATAAAAATGGACACAATAAATCAATAAATTGAAAACAGTGTACTACTTCTAACTAGTAGTTCTAACTTGGATTAAGAAACTAAGTTATTTGTCTCACAGAGGCCAAGTACTTGTGGGGTAAAGCAACTCTTGATCTGGAACAACCAAAATCTGTCACTAGCTTTGTAATGACGGAAACATTCTGCCCATGGACCCAAAGGATGATTAAAGACCAGCAGTTATAAAAGGTTAAGCTGAAGCATAATGTCAAAATATGAAAACGATGATGATAAATATCTTGTTTGGTTTTCTACAAAGTCACCATGTGCAGCCCGATCTCAAGAACTATCCAATGACTTTTCACGCTGATCAAACATTTACAGACAAAACATGACTAGAAAAAAGACAAAACCAGGTCATTTCCTGAGTAAAAGAACCCAATACTGTTAAAATATAAGATGATGAAAAAGGAAACAACTGATGTTACGTAACACTATAGTTCCGAATCTCAGAATAGACCTCATATTATTCTAAAAACCTTGATTTTACACCGAACAACTGAAGTCATGTTATTTTGGACAAAGTCCAAGCAATTAACTAAAATATTGCTATCAAATGATACTGTCAAACATCGCATCTGTCAGATGATATAAAAGTAGAGCGTGCCATGCAGCTTTGTGACAATGACTTTGTTATCCAGCAGTTGAGTCGATAGACTTGTCAAAAGACTTCATATCTACTTGCATATGTTGTCTTTGAATGGGGAAACTATATACACAAAGATTATTTTCCTTATAAATAGCTACTCATGCTTCCATGGGATTAGAGATTTCTAAGGGATTTTTACATTTATATGCATAAAAGCAATTCACATGAGTTAATGCATGCTTTTATAAGGCAAATGATTGTTATGATACACTTTAGGTGGAGGAATGTCATTCTTTAGGACATTGTGGGACCTTGGATGTTTAATAAACTCTGACTTTGCATTATTCCAAAAAACTTTTAAGAAGTATGCAGATTTAGGTCTGGATATGATAGGCTAACAATGCTCATAGGCAGTTAACTGTACAAATATGTGTTCAGACACAACAATTGAAACAGATTGTTGTGTCTGAACAAGTGATATGCACTGTTATTCCCCACAACATTCCAACCATCTGATCACAAGCGTACTAAAGCCACGTGTCACAGAAATGTATTTCCTTAATATTCTTTTGTAGTTTATGAAACAGCCACCATCAGCTGTGCTGTTCTGAAGTTAAAGCAAGTTGACACTGGTGGGATGCAGCTACAGAGTCTGTTACCAATTTAACTGGCAGCATGTTCAGAACTGTATTACTTCATGTGTGTGTTTATTAAACAAACCAGACAAGGTTAGCGGTCAGGAAAGAGGGGTGATTATACCTCCCTTTAAGTTGAACATATACACTGCCAAGGCTGATTCACGGCAGTGTGAATCTGAGCTTTATATTTGTTAAACAGAATATATGACAGATTCTAAGTAGAACACTTTATCTTAGAATCTTGAAATCGTGTTCTTTCATTAGACCCAGGAACAAAATCTGTAGAATAATTTCTGCATTGAAACAACTCAAAGCTTTAAAAGACATCCACCTAATTCTGTAAAAT
>JAZGTJ010001615.1:39872-50671 GCA_036877575.1 Botia almorhae | reverse complement strand
GGTAAAGGAGAAAGGCATCAGAATATCATAGAGACAAATGGGTGGCCTTTTTGACTCAGACTGGCCAGTAGTTTTTATTATCACCATGAAAACTGTCGAGGCACACCCTAATAATAATTTAGAGCACCCTAGCAACCACATGGCAGCATACCGTATCTCAGCATTAGAACATCGGTTTGTCAGACACACATGTGGCTAATTGGTTTTACCTTGTTTCACAAGTTTGCCTGCCCATTCAGTCTTAATAGTTAATGGTAAACAAACTTGGCTTGCTGTCCTCGAAGGGGGCTTAAGCCCAAGCCTCGGCTTGAACGCCAAGCTTTACCCCCCATAATGGAGCTGCAAGGAGGAAGAATAAGAACAGTGAAGGAGGAGATGGGGAGGAGGAGGAGGGATGCTGCTTATATATGCTCACAGAGATGATTGACATCACTTAATGTTTAGGCTCCTCCTGAACATATGTTTGAACTGTCTAGCAACTCCCTAGCAACCATTTACGGCACCCTAGCAACCACACAGCAGTATTCTGTATCCCAGTACATAAACATCAATAGCCACACGGAAGTTGGCTCTTTTGATTCAGACACACCTATGGTTTTGGTTTTACCTTGTTAACTGTCTTGCTACACAGCAGCAACCATTTATAGTACCCGATCAACAATGAATAAGCCATATCTCAGCCATAGAACATTGTTGAGACATGTGGGTGGGCTAATTTGGCTTGGGCTGTTAGCAGGCTTTATGTATTTCCCTGACGATTTCCTAGCCAAACCCTAGCAACCATTTAAAGCACCCTAGCAACCACATGGCAGCATACCATATCTCAGCACCAGAATATCATAATCAAAAGAGCCAACTCCCATGTCTCTGAGGCCATGTTAGTATCATGCAAAATCATGCTAGCATCATGCTAACATCCTGTTAAGTCATGCTAAATAATGCAAACATCATGGTAACATCATGATTAATCATTCTAGGATCATGCTAAAACACGTTACGCCTGTTTCACACTGCAGCGTATCTGGTACATATGCAGAGCAAAGCGAATTTTATTACTAGTGTAGTTTATATAACTTTGATTTGTTTTATTAACATTGCTTTTGTTCCACTTGTTTTCCGTGTTGTGCGAGTTGTAGATAGAAGAAAGCTCAACGCGCTGTATTTGTTACTGCAAAGGTTACGATAAAGGATAAGACAAAGACTGTATTCACTCCCTAAACCAGTGCAGGAGAGAGTTTGGTGTATATTACCATCTTGTCGCTAGACTGCCTCCCATCCCATAGCTTGGGAGTCTTTATACATGACCTCACATGGATCATGTCTCATGTGAGGATTTTTACCATGATCAATGCACTGTCACTACAGCGAAAAATAGACTATTGTGTTATCCTGAATATGTTTTTCTTCCCTAAAAACTAAATTATCTAAAGCTAAACGTCATTTTTAATATTAGAAAATATCTAAATTTCTTGCTTTTTCTATACTGTCTCATATTGATAATATTTTTAGATAAAGAGAGGTAAACAAACTAAATAAATACAAGCTTAATGAAAACAAGGAAAAAAGTTTTGCACTAGCATTGCATCAGCCCAGCAATTAGTAACAGACCCACCTGGGAGAGACCTGTACAGTTTATCTCCCTCTTTTTCATACACTATCATTCTTAATATAGAGGAGTAGATGTAGTGGAACACAGTGAGCATTAGTATGCCCATCCTTTATGCTAAATGAGTTGGACAAACCACACAACCCAGAGGCAACAACTTCTCCTGCATTAGCTGGATGAAGATTTGGGAAAATAAAATATGTTTGCCTATATACATGAGTATGACAAACATAAACATTGGGTGGGATGCAAGACTTAGAAAATAGGTCTCACACACACACTTATACATGTGACTTATACATGTGATATATATGGGTCGCGTCATTTTAAAAAGGTAAAAAGGGTCGGACCAGTGAAAACTACTGGTCTAAAGGAGGACAGACCTACTCCATCTTTCTCCTGCTGTCTCTGCTCCATCCTCCAGTCTACTTCTTTGAAAACCACGGATAAGACTATTGTGCTGGGTTGCTTTCCTTTATTTGATCTCTGCTTTTTAACTGCCATGGGTCACTACTATTACTGAAAAGTTGTTTGGGGCCCTGCAGAAAACATTGTGCTTGATTTGTTTTTCCCCAAAACACTTTTTTGATCCTGTTTGAATCTTGAGGCACTTCTTAAATAAAAGAAAATCAACCATAAATTAAACACAAATGTAAGGATTAAACAAAACAAACAAACCAAACCATTTTTATATTTTACACAAAGAAAATGAATGCAACAAAAGTAATTGCTAAAACCCTACAGCAGAAAAACAGAAAAAATTACTTTTGCTAAAATCATTTGCTAGAGTTTGAAAATTCTCTACTAATTCTGCAATCAAACAGTTTGCAATATTGCTCAAACCATTTAAGATAAAATTTTCCAAAACCAAATTAACTGGGCTATCTCTGTGCTCTTACAGTGTCAAGTCTCTGTTTTTGTTTCTCCTCAGGAATAGAAGATCCTAATATGTTTTAGAAGTTTTTATACTTAAATGAAAAATACAGTAACTAAACTTTATTATAACTTTTATGAAAGTCTTAATAAACATCTGAGAAATAACATTTTCCTATGGGACCCTTGTAAATGTTACTAATAAATGAAAGCAGTAAATTGTAGAGCAAAAATGTTGTTCTTGACCTCACACCTACAGTTCAGCTTAGCGTCCTTCACGTAGGATGTCATCAGTTGTGTACAAATGTCAACGCCAGAGAACAAAAGCCAGATTCAGTTACTGAAACCAGAGAGACTATTTTCACTTAATCCAGATCAGGTTTTCAGGTATTTGGAGTGCAATAGTAATTTGTCCATGCTTTGCTATTGATATTTTTACATATTATTAAAAGAATGTGGCTCTACAAAAGGGAACTGTAGCCTGATCTGCTTTCCAGATCTTTAATCATCTCTCACTTCACAATGAGGAAGTGCTCAGGTTTCTGGGTAATGACTGTTTGAGAAATTTCCCTAACAATTGTTTGAAGGTCTATACCATGAGGTTATCTCAGTCATTATAATGCTCATATATCCTATATTTTACACATATTTATTAATTTATTTGGTTAGTTATTTAGTTAGTCATTTACAATAAATTAGATTTATGTTTATGTATTAGGGGTCCAAACACAAAGTGCTGGAACACTATTGTATTGGTAAGGACTTTTTTGTCTTCATCTTATGTCTTACTGTCTTGCATACTACTATTTTTTCCTCTTTTTTTCCAGGACAAAAAACTTTGGTACGTAACCTGTCCTGCAAGGTTTGTCATTGACCCATGAATGAGGTTTAAATCGACCAGCTTATTGAGGAAAGGTGTGCTATGACTTTTATAACCGATCAGGTGTGCAATGTTTTAGGATGTACAAAAAAAGTTTGTGAAAAATTCCATAGACTTACCATTGGGCAGATCTTTGTCATGTCATGGCTTTACATCAGAATGTTATAGAGACTTGGAGGCGGGCTGATATTACTCGGCTTAGAAAGCAGCAACAAATGGTGACTTCATTAGCCACGCCCTTGCAATTGACTTCTATTAAAAAGTTGAGGCCTCAAAACATTGTAGAGACAAGTGGGTGGCCTCTCAGACTGGCAAGTAGTCTTTAATTATTACCATGGAAACCATCCAGCAAAGCCTTAGCAACCATTTACAGCACCCAAGCAACCAACATGAATTAGCTATATCTCAGCATCACCAGAACATTGAACTTGGCTCTTTTGAGTCACACACATCCATCTATTGGTTTTACCCTGTTAATGTTCTAGTTACACCCTAGCAACCATTTACTGTACCCAAGCAACCATGTAATAAAATTAAGCCATATGTTATGATCAGGAAACACAGGAGAATCCAAATGAGTTAACAATAGTTTTATACAATAAAATTGAGCAGGAGAAAAGCACACCAAGTTAACCAGTCCGTCGTATGCTCAACCGCACCAGTGAAGACTCCCAGCACAGCAAGATGGTGTAACAGTTGTTGAATCTTTAACCTCGCAGCTTCCGGATGTACCAGCGAAGATCTCAGCACAGCGAAGGCAAGTACTGTGAAGACAGAAGAAAAACAGGAATCTCTCTTGGCTTGTTTACAGGCGAGTAGAAGAGCTTTCGTCGAGAGGAGAGATGAAGTACGGGAAGCCGGTACGGGAAACGAGGCGGTGCGGGCGAGCAGATGGTTCGGCCACGATGCGGAGACCACCAGGCCGGAGGAAGACAAGAGAACAGGCAGACCCAGCAGCAGCGAACTCCAGGACAGAGGACAACAGGTGAGTGATCTGGGGAAACACAAAGCACAAGACAAACACAAGCAACTGGAGCTAAGGCACAAGACAGGACAAAACACAGATCTAAATAAACCGCCAGCTCAGGCAGAAAACAAAATTAACATGGACGCTGGCGCTTCTAAACTAAACCAAGAAAGAAATAAAAACGAGAAAACAAAACAAGGCAGAATAAACAGGATCAAAAAGCTAAACTAACTAACTAAACTTAACCGGAAGCGATATGTAATAGCAAAACCGGCGAGCAGACAACAGGTCAGGAAACGGCTACAAGCACAACGATCTGACGAAGACTGCACACAATGGGGAGAGCTATAAAGGGAAAAAAATTAGCGTGAGCACAGGTGAAGGTGATGACACAAACAAGACACAGCTGTACGTGATAACAAGAGGGAGGGATGTGCTGATGCAGACATTGGAGCACGCAGCAAGCTGTCAAAACACCGCGAGCTCCGACAGCAAACAATACAAACCCGATTGATCAAACCGGAGTCCTGATAATATCTCAGCATTAGAACATTGTAGAGACATGTGGGTGAGCTTATTTGATTTGGGCTGTCAGTGGGCTTTAGGTATTGCCCTGGTAACTTCCTGACCACACCCTAGCAACCATGTAGATCATCGTAACATTCTTGTAACATCACAAATATGCCATATTTTAATATACCTATCATGCTAGCATCATGACATTTTATGCTAAAACATGCTAACATCATGCCAGCATCATGCTAAGTTATGCTAAAATCATGCTAAGTCATGCTAGCATCATGTTAATATCATGCTAAGTCATGTTAACATCATGATAAGTAATGCTAACATCATGCTAAGTGACGCAAACATTATGCTAACATCATGCTATGTCATTCTAGCGTCATGCTAGCTTCATGCTAATTCATGCTTGTATCATGCCATTTCATGCTAAATCATGCTTGTTGTTAACATCGTTTAAATATTTCCAAGTTTTTCCACGGCAAGCATTACTCACATTTTTTTCAGAAAATCTAGTTCCTATTATTATTCTAGAATCAAAATTATTTTTCCCTAAATCTGGAATACTTGCCCAACAAATAAATATCTTTGATTTCATTTCTGTCTATAAAATTTTCTCCTAGGCTTGTTTGATTTGCTAAAAACATGGCAGGCATTATCTAGAGATCATTATGGGGAAAAGTTTCAAGCCGTTTAGCAGATATTATATAACGTATTTTTAAAACGTAGATATTTATAAAACGTAAAGTTTTTCTACAGTTCTCCTTTTTTGAAGATAATCTCCAGACCGTCTTGACAATAAGTTTTAGCCATTTTTAATAAAGGTGGGTGACCGGCAATTTTTTCAGTTCCCAGATGAAAGCTAAGAGTTGAAATTATTCCTTGTTTTCCTTATCTGTCCACTAGATAGTAACAGGATTAAAAAAAACAAGAAAAAAAACATTTTAAGTCCAACTCTGCCATCAGTGTCATTTCAGTGAAATTTATTTATGGAACCATGATACACTCACAATGTCATCTGAGTTTTAGAATAAGTAAGGTCATTTATATTCATTTCAGATTTTTAACAACAAATAACAACAAAACTACAGCATTATGCTAGAAAAGTCAGTGTTTTCTATTTTACTTTACTGAACATGATTTACAGTGTATTTAATGCCATCAAATCCATGACCCTGGCATTGATCATTATTATGAATTTCAATAATAATAATAAATGCATCTGTTAAATGAATAAATGTAAATGTAATATTACCACCTTTCAAAACCCTATTTAGAACACCATAACAACTGCATGGTTTACTACAGACAAGCACTGTTCACATTTTTTTTCAGAATACGTATAAACCTTCATTTGATTTTGCAAAGTTCTCTGACCTGATCTTCACAGAATATGTGGTGTTCTGGTGAAGTGTGTAAAACTAGTAAGAACAATTACATTATTGTTTGGTTTGTTGGTAAAGGTGGAGGTCTTAAAGCCTATTTGTTTAATTGTCCTCTTACATTTCTTCATTTATTGGCTGTGGTTTGTGGGATCAATTTGTCGCCTCAGGTATTGCAGTCATGGATTAAAATATAATAAGAACAAATTTTAAAAATAAGTGTGAATCTAAACTTTAAACACAGTTTAAATTATATTGCACAAAACCAAGACATAAATGCAAAGTTTTTCAAATCATACACAAAATCATGTTTTTCCTCATATTTTCACTTTATGTATGCTTTTTTTTATTCCTTGCTCTTGTTTGCATGTTTTGCTTTTACTGCAGGTAGAGATTAATGTAAATCAGGGTGGGCTTTACCGCCACCACTGGTCCAATAGTTGTCCAATAGACTGACTGCTTGTCATTTTAAGAGAGAAAGCAAATGTCCCTCTTCTTAAACTGATATTGCGCCCTATCATCTCCAAACACTATTGCAGCCATCTGCGGCTGACAGTATCCATCATTCCTATGCAGTATAATGGGTAGTATATGCACATTGCAGAAGGTTTGTGATATAAATGCAAATGCCAATCCTTAGATTAAATGTAGGCCAATGTTGTGCTTGTCTTAAAAAAAGAAAATAATAATAAATAAGATTATAAAATGACAGTATAAAATAAATAATGTTTTAATATAGTGGAGCAGCAATGTGGCGGTCTGAGGGCAGCAGGATATTTGTATTGGTATTGTAATAGTTAGTGGTATGGTAATAATTAGTGACCAGACTGAAATGTGTGTGTTTGTGAGAGGAAATGCTCGGGTAATAGAAGCAGGAGGACTAAATGGCCTATCACACACACCCCTCCTTGACCTCCCCTGAGCCTCCGGACACCATCAAACACACCGCCACTTTCTTCTCTCTAATGGTTTCCGTGATAATCAACATGGCGGAAGTGACCATGGCACAGTGTGATTAGCTGGGAAAGATTCCCTAATCGTTCAATTTGTTCTCAGGCTCTTAGAAAAAGAACCAATGCTGGAGACAGAGGAAACAAGAGTGATAAAAGGCTACCATGCTTGAAAGTGTTGAGAGGACATGAGTGGTGATGGCACACATATCAGCACACACTTTGCTTAGCATGAATTATGTTTTTTTGCATTACAATTTGGGTGGAAAAAGGAGAACCATCCTTTACTTGCCTGTAAAATTCCTTGAACACTAGGAAAGACTAGTCAGCATCTCTAGCAAAAAAAAACAATTTCACACTTTTTACTCTCAGGGTAGATTTATTTGAATGTTAATTTCTATGAGGCACAAACCAATAAGCTATTCTAACTTTTCCACTGTTAATGCCCAGGGCAAAGGAACCGAAGAATTTGTGTTACAACGTGCCCAAATATGCCCAGAAGGAGCTTTTATTGCTTCATGTAGACATTTCTCCTACAATTCCTAAGCAGAAATACAAATACACACTTTGAAATGAATGTGGGTAGCTTAGATATATGTGATCTTAGAATAATTAAATGAGAAAAGCTTGTGGTCATAATGAGATCCCTGACTTTTAGTTGCAGATTCTGAAACATGTCTTGGCCAATTTGAGCACAGTTTGTGACATTGTTCAGATTTTAATGGAGGCTAAAAATATCTACAAATCAGAAAAAAAAAAATTCTCCTTTTAATTTAATCCTTCTGTTAAATTTGTTTGTCTGTTAAAATAGTTTTGATCATTTTGGTGAATTACTGGTTTTTAAAACCAACATGCATGCAAAAGCTCTTCCTAAGAAAACAAGCATTTATGTAGTTGGACCCAAAAGACTGTAGTTACCTCCAACTGTGAATCAGGATGATTTCAGGGTGATTAATAAAGGGTCACAATCTCTCCCCAAGTCTCCTGAAACACAAGTGATCCTGCCAAACAGAGAGAAGTAAACAATGTATGTGTTACTAAAGTGAATGGTGGGTTAGATAACGCCTTAAATGAGTGACAATAGATGCCGGGAGAATGTGAGATACATGACACCACTGAACGCAGCCGCTGAGAGTTAGATGTCTAATATAAATAGCAGATATCAGTGTCAGGGGTTTACCACAGCATTCCACACAGCAAAAGTAGGATTTATTTCAGCACACGTTACACTGGAGTACAGTTACACTCAGTGACAAAAGCCATGGACGGTGGCAACATTCTTACAACATACCACGAAACTTTAACTCCTGAGACTTGACTGACACTCACTGGATCAATTTTCAAACTGGAATTTCCCTGTGAATTACACACAGGTACTAGTACAAAAGATCAATTACTTAATGTGCTTTACAGCAGAATGACAGATATTGCCTGTGGACAGTTCATGCTCAAATCTTTATGATATAATGTTTATAAGATATCAATGGATCAGATCATATTAAAGATTCCCTATTAAATTCCCTATTAAATAATTAAAATGATATATTACCAATATGCACACATTCAACTCCAAGAAAAATCTCCACACATGCACACATTCAACTCCAAGAGTAAATTATAATTACTCTAATGAGAAAAAACAAATATCTCATTCACATTAATGTGAAACAACTACATTCTTTAATTGTAAAGTACTGTAAATACTCCAATACTGTATTATAGTAGGGATTACAAAAAATAGTAAAACATATGAATGAATTACTGTGGAAATTGGGAATACTGGGAATTGGTGTGTGTGATTGGGGGGTAAACATTAAATGAATCATCTGATGAATGTTGTTCTAACTTTCGATAGGAAATGTTTAAGCAACATGCTACAGATAAGAGCTCTGATAAGCGCATTAATTTAAGTGCAGATTATCACCTGCACCTTTGTATCCCTATCCAATAAGACACTGGCAAACTCTCTGTTTAGAAACATCACCCCCACACATCAAAGATCAATGGATGAAGTATGCACCACTTGACACAATAAACAATGAGATGGACTTCATTTAAAATCACAAGGCATGTTGTTGAATTATAGAACAACAGTAATTATAATATTGCATTTCTGTTTTTTATTTATTAATAAATGTAAAAGTGAGATTTAATATAAAAGAAAATAATCCATGTATAGGTAATATCTAACCCAGATAGAGAGTTAATTTAGCTTTTTAGTTGGGTTAAATTAAATAACCCAGCCCCAACATATAAGTAATATTCAACTTAGCAAGTTAAATATTTAACCCAGAAATCTGGGTTAAATGGTAAAACCCAGTCTGTGGGTCAAACCAACCCAGCGCATGTTGTCCAATAGTATCCCAGCAGTGGGTTTAAGGTTGGGTTGTTTTTTATCCTAGCAGTTTTTATTTCTTTTATTTTTGTTTCCTGCTATCAATCGCTGGCCAGAACTAATGTTTTGTGGTCACCTATGGAAGAGAGGCCAAACTCATTTTCACATCATCCTTGTCTTTTTGATTAGTCTCTGTGGTTCCGGGCCTTCAGGCTAAACAGGTGTGAGGCTGTGAAGTGTGTTAGGTTTTCTCTCATACCTGTAAAAACACTCTTTGCCCTGCCTGCTCTCCATCCACAATTACTGGAGCAGCTTAGTTGAGAACAGTGGAAATGTTATAGCAAATGTGTAAGGAAAGCATATATTTAAATATTAAGCATAATATTTAAACCTGTGAACCACACAGAATTTCAGCAATATCACTGTACATGTTTAAAAAGACTTTATAGTTGGCCTTTCTTTACAGTAAAAATTGGGTGGGTGGGGGGTTGTACTAGTGAGATAAACACAACCTCCTTGGCTCTCACAGTACACCCTTTGTAGTAATATATAGTTATGTAGAGCTTGTGTTGCTAAATTGTTGATGTTTGTTACACCTACCAAAGCTTTAATGTGTGTCATGGACCAGTTTAGGCATCCGAATCTAAAATGTATGTACGCATTTATAGGACAAAAATTTGGACAAAATATTTTAATACACTACATTTATTTATTTGCTGTAACTGTTACAGAGGAGGCCGCCGCTCCGCCTCCTCCCAGCCACCAGAGGAAGCCGTCACCAGAATACTAATTCAGTTTTGGACTACAACTCCCATGTTTGGATTTTTGCCTAGCCCTTATTGCTCTGTTTACCGGTGTTTGACCAATTGCCTGTTTTTGACCATTCTGTAATAAAGTGCTGCATATGGATCCAAACGTTCCAGGGTCTTTGTTACAGTAACTCATTCAAAACATAGTGATGAGCAACAGTTTTAAAAAACTGAATGAATTACATCATTTGCAGTGGTTTATGGGAGTTTAGCATTTTTAGTACTGGGAATTTGGCTATTATTGAGTTTTATTTAAATTAAGTTAAAATCTTATTACTTCTACAGAAGCAAAAACTAGTTTTACTAGTTTTAGTTACACATCACTGATTACACACAGCACTGATACACACTGATTAAGAGGCAAAGAGAAACACCTTGTACTTGTATAGTAAAAAAAAAAAAAAAACTTTCTTATACTGTGTTGAAAAAACCTGAGACCTGTCTATAGCACTTATTCACTGTTGTCGCTTATTGT
>JAZGTJ010001615.1:0-36476 GCA_036877575.1 Botia almorhae | reverse complement strand
TAAATGTAAATGTAAGTGATTACTAGGAAGTGCATTATTGGCAGGATGATGGGATTTTTAATATGTCAAAAATCCAATATCACCATTAAACCCTGCTAATGTGTGACAGTTAATTATGTTGCCATATGCTGGGGTTGTAAATAGATTGGTTAAACACTTCCTGTGGCAGACGCCACCTTAAGGTTGATTTGCAGTAATTGGTAATCAATCTGGTTAAAGCAGGTCAGGTCTAGTCTAAACATGCAGCTCTTTAGTTCCAGCATTCAGTTTGGATGCTGGACTTGCAGAATTACACTAACAGGAGGTTTTAAGGTCTGGGTAGTTTTCCGGAAGCTGTGTTTAATGCAGTCTGCGGGGGGTGAATGAGCCAGTAATTATCTGTTGTGAACTGTCTTCTGAGTTCTAGGTTGACCTCAAAGTTCTACCCAGCTAGTGAAACTGTATTGTAAAAATATTTGGTCTTGTCATGTTTTTGCGATATATTCCCAGTATGACAGGTGTCAAGTTTTTTAACAATTAAAACATCGTTTAGAAATGTTTTTCTGAAACAGAGTGTGCTTCTCACAATCCACCATTTTTATACCTGCTCTCAAGCACCTAGTGACATAAGACTGTCTCACCTACATAAACAAAACAAATATTGTATTGTTAGCTGTAACTGTGAACATAATATGAGGCGCACACTGGACAGCGTGTCAGTCGCACAATGTGTGAGCTCAAGTTCAAATCTACTGTGGATGTTAGATGGGCCAGTTTTAATGTGATCTTATATTTCATCTTTATGAACAATAGGTGGGTTTAGAACATTAATCAATAAATCAATAAATGTTTTATTTGATTTGTTATATAAGCATCTGTTTGGTAGTTATTGTTACATTGTGTCAATAGTTAGCAGGCCTGACTTAAACATGAAATAGAATGTTTGATTATTGTTTTATGTATATTTATAAATGATATGTTTTACATATCGATGAGCCAGACATAGAAAGTATATATTATTTTTTGCAACCCATATTTAAAGTTTTGTTTATGTGTTGGAATCTGTAGGTCTAGGGTAAAGTCATTAACAGGGTTTTGAAATAAATATCACACAATTTAATATTAAACTATATAAGTGGCGTAGTAGGATTTTGACCCTCCAGAGTGCTACTGACAGTTGCCAAAAGACTCTGCCGGTGAACACTTACAGAAAAGTATCCGAAGAAGCACAAGCTATAAAGTCACAGCCCTTATCTGGAAAAGGGGGCGGAGAGCAGCATCTTAAAGTTTAGTCTAATTTTGCTTTTGTAGTAAAATATGTTACACTGACCTTTCGGGGGCCACTACCAGGTAGGTATTTTCATTTAAGACATATTCATAAACTTTTCTCAAAGGCACAGTTTGGTACTGATCAAGGATCTGGGAAATTTCACCTTTAATTCCTCAATATTGGGAAGGCCTCCTCTAATGACTGCATGGGTCAGAACTCCTGCAGGCTGGTGTCAAAACTAGATGAAAAGGCTTGGCCACTGTATTGCAAGAGTGTGGTCCCACTGAACATACTTTAAGTCCGTCCTTGCATTGTTGTGGCTGTAACAAATTTTAGTATTCAAAGTAGCACGACTGTAGAGGACATGCCCGTTATAGCGCCCCTGGTGCCCCTGGTGGCTGACAATCTAATATGTGCTTGCGCTGCAATACGAATTGTAGTCTGACACATTTTTAAAACGCAACCAGGCACAAATTTGAGATTGCATAGCTAGAAGCATGCATTTGTGTTGATTATGTTTTAGGCTAAAAGAATCAAAGCTGTCAATAGGCAGAGCTGAAACAATTAAACAAATCTCTTTATTGGAATGACAGTGACCGCACATGACCTTTATGACAGGTACAGGGACATGAAACATGATGGTAAGTGCTTCAAAGTGTTTAAGTTCCAGAACAATGAACAGTTAGTGGAAGCAATAAGCTAATAATAGACAATGCCTTACAGTGGTTTCACTATAGTTTAAGGTGTGTAATTAGCAAGAAATTGTGTCATTTCTATCCTTATGACTTACTACTAATACAGTTAACAGGGTACTAAACTTTGTTACTTATTTGAGTATTTAATTCTGTGTCTTGTTATGCAAAATAAATTTTAACCAGACAATTTGTATGTGCATATACATAAATATTCTAGTCTAATATATGGTATAATAAATATAATTTATATTATAGTATATTTCTTTTGTTTCCAGGTCATGTATCTTTAGTGTGTGTAACAGCTGGACATGATCTGCAAAATTACAAAGCTCAAAGTTTCCCACAAAATGATTTATTTTAACTAAAGGAGACTGATCCAGACCTGCTGAAACACCTTGGTCAACTCCTTCCCTACATTCTTATGTCACAGTGTGGGGATATTTGAATATTTGAATGCCGTCTAAATGTAAACACACAAAAAAAAGCCATGGCTTCATCACCTGTTTTCACAATAAGTAGTAGCACTATTTAAGTTCCCTGTTTTGCTGTTTAGTTTGTTGGTTATTGTGTGGTTTTATCGTGGATGTTCCCTGTATGCTTTTGGTTTCTTGTTCCCTGTATGCGCGTGGATCTCGATGAACTTCGCTACTGTGCGCCTGTTGTTGCCTTTTGCTTGACTTGAAATGGTTAGTGTTTGTATGTTTTTTCATTATTAAATATCCTTTACGTATTCCGCGTTCCGCTCCTGAATTCCTGCAATCCAGAATAAAATGTGCTAAAGTTTTAGCTCTCTCTGGAAATTCCTCATATAAGTGTGTGTCACTTATGGGAAGCAATGGGAAGATCTGTCACAATAGCAGCAGAAACCATCAGCACCCCTCTGTGAGACTGAGTTCGTTTTATCATGCCGAGGGCTGTCTAACGCCACATTATAGACACACTTTCTCTAATGCCACATTACACGATGGACACACTCCATCTCCCCTGTCCCAGCATGCACTGCACAGGGGCCACACGTCCAGTTCGAAAGCTGTTTGGTGAAAGAGCATTAAGAGGAGAACAGCAGAGATCTCTGTGGAGTGAATGGTGCTTCAGTGGGGATGAGTGATTCTTTCACATCAACAGGAGCCATGCAGAGCCATCCTGACCACATCAGAACAGGTAATGTAGTGAGCAGCGGTCATCTACAAGAAAGACGTTCGTGATGGATGAGCTGGGGCTTTGTGCACTTTTCATTTTACACTACAAAACACCTGATATGCCTTGAATGAGGATTAACATAAAATGTGTAGGTGAAAGTGGCAGTGAAAGAGACCTGTAAATAACAGGGCAGCTTCTGCCGTTGGGACGACACTGATGTTGCAATGGAAGATTCTGAATTATTGTGTGAATTATTAATTTTATTGAAAAATTAGCCCAGTGTCCAAAACAAACAGTAAACAAATGTGTGTGTGTAGGTGTGTACAGGTTTGGTCATAATGTACATATAAGGGAATTTGAAGTGACCCTTGCTGTTTGAAATATGAGTGTGTTTTCCCCAGATCTAGGTATAGATGAAGGTCTTGGAAACATGAATACACACACAGCAACATTTATTTTCTATCATAGTTTATTATTCTATTCAGATATGACAGATATAACATTATTACTACAGTAGAAACATCTTATATACCACAGTAAAAATATGTTAAGAGTGAATGGGGGTAGAGGTGCTGAAGATCTGACCTGGATGTTTCTGTGTGATTCACCACAATAGGCAAATGCATAATGATATTGCCATATTTGTATGTATATCATCAAACTGTCATCACCATCAAATAAATAAAGTTATTTTTTCATTGCTTGAAGACAAATACAACCATTGTAATGCAACATTCCCCAGTGTGTTAAAATGTGTGTGTTGACTATAAAATGGTTTGCGCTTGAGTGTACAGGAGTTTGCATGTGTTCAAAAGAGTGCAAACGAGTTGGGCTGAATGTGTTTATGTCTGTGTGTGTGTGTTTGTTTGAGGGCTGACGGTATGGCAGATGGAGGTCCCTACGGCTACAGCTTCCAAAGGCCAGCAGGATTTTCATTACAATAGACTGTTAATATTCATCACCCTTCTCAACATTCACATACTCCTACAGTATCTATTTGGGCCCCAACAGAGGCCCCAGACCCTTAGCACACAGACTGACATAGACAGGCAGACAGAAATATGTACTTCACATGAACATCAGGCCACAATCTGTCTGTGTTTTATAAGTTCTTATTAAATCAAACATGAGTAAGTCTTTTGAGTTAGACATATCTGCATGCCTTTAGAAGCCAGGGCATTACTACTATATGGTTTCTTTTTAAACATGTATATTTTGTATGCTTTTTTTTGTATTGTCAGACACTTAAACATGATTAAACCTGCAATCTGTAACTTTTGTTAGGTTAAAAATAAAATCCGAATTTTGAGTAAGTACATACCAAATCCATGTCCAAAACAATCCATGTCTTACCCCAATTTGCAAAAGTTAGTGTATATTAATAATTTATCATTTGTGTTTTTTTTTCCAATTTCACAGGAAGTGTCAGTTTCTGACTTAATTTGACTTCAATATACGTAAAACATTTGTAAAGTATCCCACTATTTTATGGTTCAAACAGGAATGGCAATAGAGAGGCAAACAATATGAATTGCAGCTTTAATTATTGATTTATTTAGTGGCAAGAAACAGGATGGAAGCACTCCAGTTAATTGCTGCTCAGCAATGGATGGATGAGAATGTTCATATTAATATTTTTAACAAACTAAATTTTATAAAATGTTTTAAACTAATACTGATTGCTGAGGTTGTTTTCACACCAAAAATAATGTCATTTCTTGGAGGATGATGTCTAGGAAATTTCAGCTAGTTGTAAGAAAATCCTAGGTGATAATACCTATACAACTGGAAGTCATCTAAACTGGATTTTCCTAAACTAGGGGGTTGTTACCAGGGCCTGGCCCTTGTTAGGTTAAGAACATTACAAAACATTTTTTTCAAAATTATCAAAGAAATACAGCGTGTGATGGTTCATGATGGGTCTGATCTCCAACAGATTTATTTTATACATTTCAGGATATAAATGACTCATAGTGATGCATAGAAATACATGGAAAGGTCCCATGTAATATATTTAGACTCTTGTTCAAAAAACAAATTTGTGAAATCTGTCCTTTGATGTTTATTTTGTTAATTTCTCAGCATTCTACACCAGGTCTTGTTTTATTCTGTTAATTGTTAATCTCTCTCTCACACACAAACAAATGCGCACACACACACACACACACACACACACACAGAGCGGATACAGGGCCCAGGATGACCTCAGCGGAAACAGGGCCTGTTCACAATCTTAGGGGTCCTCAGTCAGTTCAGTGTGTGTGTGTGTGTGATGGTAATGAGAGAAAGCTGTAAGATGTGACACATGCTTGTCCAGTCAGCACAATCATTATTGCAGCTCCAGGTTGATTTCAGTGATTTATCTTTAGTGATCTATCCGTCAGCGATAGTGAATCTATCTTTACTCTCTTTTTGATAGCAGAAGAAGATTCGGAAAGAGCGTGAGGAAAAGTGTGAGAAAAAGTTGTTTGCACTTGACAAGCTACAGTTTCAGTACAGTCACAATACAGACAAAGTGCTACATTACATGCTATGCACCAGTCACACATACTGAGACAGTAGAGTTTCCTAAACATGTTCAATATCTCTTTGCTTTTGTGTTTCTGTAATGTATCTAATCTTGATTACTTTTCAAAATACACCTCTTACTACTTTGCAGTCCTGTAAAAATGCTCTTTTGATCTACAATGCTTTTCATGTGGAGGTCAAAGCGACACATGATGCTTGTGTTGAGCAATGCATTGAAACCCTGACGTAAGTCATGTGAGAGGCTGAATGAAAAAAATTTAGGACCTTTTTACTCCTCGAGAGGTTTTTCAAAAGATGCCTCTATTGCCCCTCCACCATTAGCTTGCAACATTACCTGGGTGACATCAGCCAGGTTTGGCGGCTGTTGTCAATGCAGTATACCGGCCAGAGAGATTTATGTCTGTTATTCACGTCTAAGATGAGCCCGTAATTCCAAAGCTTTTTTCTGCATATATAGAGTTAAAAGCACTACAGAAATAAAAGAGACAGCTAGTCTCTATGGTCAAAAGTGAAACAATTAGATGAGAGATGAAAATGATGACCCTTTGTGTGGTTGTCTGATCACAACCACTGTGATTTAGTCTAACCTCAAATAGCATACAATACCATGAGGCCACAGTTTTAAAACCATCATGCTCACACATAAATCCAGAGCTATTTAGACATAACAGAGGTCTCACATCTGGCTTAAAAATAAGCCTTTCAATTATCGCTGATCATAAGATGCTGTAAGAAATGGATTATGGAGTCACATGACTGAAGGCGGGCTCTCTCATTGTTTAACAGAGTAAATGCCTGGGATTTTTTACCTGCTCCCAAGATTTTATGATGAACCCCTGCTCGACTCCCATGATCCTTTTGTAAACATTATGAGCAAGGACTCATATTAGCTGATTAACCTGCCATAGAACTCTGTTTGCTCAAGTACTTGACATCAATAACACTTGGCTGGCTGAGGCTGGACAAGGACGTTCATTCAAAGCCCTCTGCAAACAACAATTTACTAAATTATCAAAAAAACACCCCTAAGTGTTTGCGTTCCTTCCAAGGGTTATCTTTCATTTGTTCTGCACCATTATTTGGCTACAACTGAAAACATTTGCTTAGTGATAACCATCTGACCGATGGTTCTGTATACCAGATTGGATCTGAGGGCTTTTGAATGTGGTCTATTAACTGGTCTATTAGGTGTTACTGTGTGAGAGCTACTGAAACCTATGAGAAAACTATGAGAGACCATGATTGCATTACCATTTGATGAATAAGAGAAAATCATCATTGTAGGAATGTAATTTTAAATGATTGTCAAAACATTGATGGAGATGACAATAATATTATTAAAAAGTAACCATTGGTTGATGAAGCATTTAAAAAAACATAATTTGTGACATTGTTAGGGTGTCTAGGTGTTCATTGTAGAATGGAGACAGCATTTTGATCAAAGCAAAAAATTTATTAAAGGCAGAAGGGATTATCATAGGATCCTTTAGAGTGCACAGAAACACATATTATGTATACAAACTCTGTCTGACTGTAAACAGTCAACAGTGTAGTTGATAATCTTATATATTTCTGAGAAAAAGAGGATATTTATGGAAATACGTGGATATTTATGGAAATACGTGGTGTGTGACTTGATTTATCTATTAGAAAATGATTCGATCTTGAAAAATGGCAATGGTTTCTTTCATAGCAGAATGGTTAAATGGGAAGGGATTAAGTAAGAGTAATTCACAATGTCAATAAATAAATAATTTGTGTAATAAGTAAATAAGTATGAGGTTCAACACATCTCTACCAGTCCTTAACAAACATAGCATTGCAAATCACTGGCATATTCAGTGTGGTTTTGCTTGGATTTAGAGTTGATTGAACAGACAAAAGAACAAATGTTGAGAACAATAGGTGATGATAGTAATCTTGTTATTTTCTGTAGGATGATTCTCAGGTCATGTGACAGGCAGGGTCATGTGACCTGTGTATGACAAATGAGGGGGTGCTGACAGGTCTCAGCCACATTCTCAGGACCCTGTGAAAACCAATACCCTGCAAAAAACAATGCAAACACCATTTCACCCCTCTCACTCATTAACAGGTGAGAAAATATATGGGATGAAAATATGTGCTGTTTTGGTTTAAAAGAGAGAATCTGTGTTTCCTGAAGCTATTTTGCCCACCAGAGGCAAGTCCCCAATGTCCATCTGCAGTCCACAGAGGAAGAGCAGCCCTTAGCAATGCTTGAAGACACACACATGCCTGGTGTGGAGTAGAGGGATTATATTTCATTGTCCAGGAGGCTCAACTACACAAAAACACACACTTCTATTTGCACTAAGGTGTTATAACTTGTATAATCTTGTGACCTGTTATTGTTTTTTAAGAGGTCACATATAAACACGCACTGCTTCCCATAGTTAAGAAAAATTGTTTCTCCTAGACAGCAATACTTTTATAAGACTCTAGCTTTTGAGATTTTTCTCATGAGAAAAACACTCCAAAGAAACACTCCAATACTCTGTTCTCTCTACAGAGCATGTATCAGACTGTGATCATAAGATACCTGAGTCCGCAAACAAAAAGGCAGAGATTTCAATACGAACATTTTGCCTCAGATTCCCCCAAGAATAAATAATCTGAACTTGCTACTGTAGCAACATTCTTTTTATACTTTTTATACTATTTTTATACTCTTACTGTTGGCCAACATTTATGTTTACTTTTATGTAGTCACATTTTTTTACAGGAGAAACATTGGTTAATACTTCAATACATCCATTACATCTTCTGACTTATAAAGAAAAAACTAACCAGAATGTCATCTATTTGTCCCAGTACTGCACCTGCTCGGTTCACCCAAAGAGATTATGGGAGCCCCATATTCCCCTTGGGACACCATTCACTGCATAACATCCATTATTTATTTGGAAGAAAATAACAATGTGGTTAAGAAACAAAACAATAATTTAAAGTCCTCCCTCACCTACTTAAATAAATGGACAATGTTATGAATGTTGGCTTATCACTGCAGTCCATTTACCTGCTGTAATGAGTACACTACACTGCTGTCAATCCCGAAGCTGTAATGTTGTATAGATGTTGTATAGACATAACTGATATCTCAAATCATAAAACCACCAAATCATAATCATCTGTAAAACCACAATCCCCCTTACCATCCTCTTTAGATTATCAATGTTGTGTATTAGGTAAAGGTTATCATGCTAACTATGAATAACTGCAACTGGCCAATCAGAATTTAGTAAGGAGTAGTGCACAAGCTTACACAAGTGTTCATCATTTTTCATGCTTTTCCGAAACGTGATAAAATGTAATACATTTTTTTTGTAATACAAGACCTTACTCTGACATAACATTATGTATGCAAATTGTATGCTGTATTATTAACATCAAAATTAATAAAACACCCAAAAGTTAATAATCCATACATTGTATTATAAGAAAAATCCATACTTATTGGGGCAGTGTAACTATAATATAATTTTATTATAATACAGCCTAATAGTTAAGTAATACCCCATGAGCTTTGTAGACACAATATGGTAAATATAATTAAAAACAATATTATAATTTAATAATTTAGATTTAATCTTATAACATTATTGATCCAGTTGTAATTGTGTGTAAATACATCCACGCCTCTTTAAAAGCTGCATTAGTATGTAAATACATCGAATTGCCACTTTGCTACAGCTTCTGTGCCACCTCAGCAGTGAAAGAATTGTGTAAGGATTTAACATGAAATATATGATAATAAATAAGTAGTTAAAAGATCTCATAAAATATATACGAGAGGGTGCCCTATTGTAAATGTCTATGCACATCCCTGGTCAAATCATTGGTGGCTGGGTAATTGATTGGTAACGACATTGGACTATTCGGAGGGAACTATGTGAAATACGTACCGTCTTGACACATTACGTGAATGCATATGGCATTTTGTATATTTTGTACATTTTGCATATGACAGCCGGTGAACATGAGATTACTTTTTTCACTTCAAGCACTGAACAGAACTCTGAATTGAAACTCAGGTATGATAGAGGTAACTAAGGAAAGTGTGATATTGTCTTCAGAGGAGTTTTCAATGAATTTTCAGTGAGTTGAGTTTGGGCTTGACCCACTTCACTTTCTCTTTCTGTTTCTCCACATTGAGGCCTTGATTTTGTAAATTCTCTCTGGGTTTTGGATCAGTGCTCCAATAGGTATCTCAGGCAATCAAAGTACATCTCTTTAAGTTTCACATTTTGCAGGTTCCTTTTGTTCTCCTGGCATGGTTCTCCAGAGGCTTGTGGATTGAGTCTCAGCGCTCTGCATGGCTTAGGGCAAGAAAGACACTCAACAGGGAAACCAATGCTTTAAAATCGAACCAGGCTTATGACCAAAAAAGTGGGGGAAGGAGGCAGTGATGGTTTAACAGGCAGAGCAAGTTCAAAATGGTAATTAGATTTTTCAAACACACACACACGCACTTCCATTTGCCTTCAAAAAAGTTCCATTTCACAAACAAACATACTTGTTTTGTTAGCAGATTTTGACATTAAGAATTTTTGCATTAAGACATGTTCAATATTTGCATTTTAAAATATATAAAATGTTATGAAAGCTATGTAAAAAATACTTTGTAATGAAAGTCAGTTTTATCTAATGCATTTAATTGTAGGATGCCAAATTTCATGCAGTGTGCTATGCTGACACTGGACACTTTGGCATATATGATACTTCTGTTGTATTCACATATTCTGCAAAGTGAATACTATATACTTTATAATGCAGCAATACTGTTTTTTAATGTCATGCATGCTAAGAGGCATGTAACATTAACCAATAAGCACTTTCGCTCAAAAATTCAAAAATCATATCCTGTTATGCACAAAAACACATTTGCCAAAAGACCCTGTGCTCAAAGCCAGCAGGATGATTTGATTTGCAGTGATATCTGAAAATGGCCTCATCGTGCTAACAAGATTAGCTTGAGTGCTTGTCTGTTTCCTGCACTGCAAATTTGCTGTCTAATTAAAACTGGCTTCACTCTGAAGCGTGAGCCAACCACTCAGATGGTTGCCAGGTAACAAGACTTGACTTCTGTTTAATAGGGCTAAAGGCTAACATTACAACACATATTACACACACACCTTGTCCACTCAAACCCTAGAAATGAATACACAAATGTCAGGAAACTGAACGTTGATTGTTTAGTAAAGTCAGAATCCCATAAAAGCACCTTCTAATCTTAATATTGAACCATGAACTTTTAGATTTAAGATACAGGAATGCAGTCACAGTTTTCTAAATCCTTCAACAGGATGTAAGTATTACGGTTTTGTGTTTGCGATAACTAAGACTAAGGAGCGGAACAGCGAACAAAAAGATATTTAATAACATGAAAACATACAAACACTAACCGTCAAATCAAAACAAGAGAAACAACAGACGCACAGTAGCGTAGTTCAATTGGGACAGTCCACGGGAATACATCAAACAACAAACCATAAGCCTTCACAAACATTCACAACAATTCACAATAACCAACAAACTAAAGAGCACAAAGGAGAACTTAAATAGGGCTATGAATCAGGGTAAAATCGGTGATAGTGATTAACACACAGGAAGTAAACCAAAACAGGAAAAACCGGAACTAAACAGGAAACTTTAAAATAAGAGTCCGGGAATCGTAACAGTAAGCCACAAAATGAGGCCATATTGTGCATATTTAAACACAAAGGAAAAGCACAGTTTTAATCCTTCATTTCAATTCTGCAATTATTCAATTGGATGTATGAATGCAAGCCCTAATGAGCATTTAAAAATGCAATTATTGCTTAAGCAAAAAATGTGACTTTTTGATAAATGCCTCTATTAACTGATAAAAGGGAGAATCAACAGACTTAGAAAACTGCCTTATTCAGTGCTGGAAATTAGTCCATCAATCATGTCTGCAGTTTGTTAAGTATTCCCCTTTACTGGAGGTCTGTGTGTATACAAAATGATGAAATGAGCCCGTGTTTGATAGAGGACAGAGCAGCGTTGATTACTGAACATTCGAAATGTTTAAAGGAAAAGAGGCCATAAATGGTTAATAGACTATACATGAGCGCTAATGATGGCATTCATAATTTATACAGCTGTGGTCAAGAGCAGAGGTCACAGGGTGTGACCACTGAGAAAATAAAAAAATTGTGGAGTCATTATATTCTTTTGTATATTTTATAAAATCATTGATTACAACATCACAGGCAATAATGAAGGATAGTTCAAAAGATCCATGCGACCCATTTGGGCATACCCACAATTTTGTCAGGATGCCGGTCTGATCAACCGGGTTTGTATTGTTTTCTGTCGGAGCACGCGGTTGTTTGACAGCTCACCACGTGCTCCGGTGTCTGCGTCACCCCTCCCCTCTCATTACTTCCCCAGCTGTGTCTGTTCACTCATCATCACACTCACCTGTTATCACGCTAATCTCCTCCCTTTATATTCTCCCTCGTGTGTTTCAATCCTCATCAGACCGTTGAGTTGCATATCGTTTCCTGACCGTTCAAAGCTTTGTCTTTGATCTTTCTAGCTTTCTAGCTTAGCTGCTCACAGTTTTAGATTTAGTCATAGTTTAGTGATGCCAACTGTTTCGTTTGTTCCCGTTCTGAGATTCTTAGTGTGTTTTCAATTTGGCGTGTAGTTTGGTGTCTGTTGTCGTGTCTTGTCTAAGCTCCAGCTGTTTTGTTGTTTGTATTGTGTTTTGTGTTTCCCCAGTGCCCCGCTCTCCTGTTACCGGTCCTCCGTGTGGTTGTCTTCTGTCCTGGAGTCTGCCGTTGTCCGCCCTTCTCACTCTCCAGCCTGCCTCCGGGTTCTGGTCTCCGCGTCGTGGCCGTGTCAGTCCAGTCTCCCGCTCTGTCTTGTCATCCTCCCGGGGTCCCGCTACTGCCGTCGCCAGAATCCTTCTCAGTCTGTCACCTGTACGCACTGCTGCTCACCTGCTCTGTCATTATGCTCTCCTGTTGTTCTGCAAGCGTCTGCTGCTCACCAGTCCTCAAGCTACCCTCAGCCGCACTGGCTGAGTGCTGACTTCGCCATCGGGTTCCATCACTGCTTGCTGCCAGACGCTATTCCAGATCTGCTACTGCTGGTTACCACCTCTGCAGTCATTGACATACCTGAGTCTTCGCTGTGTGTAGCCTGCATTCCAATCAGACCCTCTACGGCTGATTTGCCTTTGTCTGCAGTCACTGACACTGGTCCAAGTCTCTCATCTGCCTGCAGCACCGATCCACCAGCTGGGGGGCTGCGCTCCAACTACAAACCTGAACACTCACCTGATACCTACCGCTCCCTGTCTGTTCCAGTCAGCCACACGAACCAGAGCACATCTCTTGACTGAATTGTTTCAAGAACTGTTACACTTCTTGCCTGAACTTTAATAAATAATCAATTTACATGCACCTGGTCCTGGTGCACTGTCGTTCCTCAGCCTTGACAGGACGGTCTGACCACAATTGGACCCAGCAAGTTTTTGAGTCACTTCGGGCGGCGCTGGTGCAGCAGGGGGCAAGCACGCTACTCAACTGGGCTCTTACACCGTGGAGATGGAACGTTTGGCGGAGGGAGCCAAACCTGCAGCTTTCTGTGGAGGAGGTCCGGCGGGATGCTGTGGCGGGCTCCCCATTCGCTCCCAGGCCGAGTTCGTCAACATCCGGGTAAACAACCCACCCACCTATGACAGCGACCCGAACTCCTGCCGGGCGTTTCTGTCTCAGTGCTTCGTGGTGTTCACACTGCAGTCCAAGTTGTTTCCTGATGACCACACCAGGAGGGGCTCGCAAGTGGTGGATGGGGTCTGGTAGGCAGGAGCACCCTGCTGTGACATAGCGGACTCTCAGCGGGAAATGACTGAGCTGTTTGACCAGTCAGTCTGGGGTGATGAGGCAGCATCCCGACTGGCACGGTTGTCGCAGAGGAGCCGCTCCGTCACTGACTATATAGTAGACCTTGGCGGCCTCCTGCGGCTGGAACGACCAGGCCCTGCGCTCCCGATTTCGAGAGGGCCTGGCGAAGGCCATTCAAGATCTTAATCGCTGCCCAAGAGCTGCCCCGGTCTTATAAAGAGACTGTTCAATTGGCCCTGCGGGTGGAGTCCAGTCTAAACTGCAGGGCCCAGCTCCAGGCGGCTCGAGTTATGGGCAACCCGGAGGAGACATTTCCCTGTCAACGCCCCCCTCTGGTTGAGGCACCTGCTGAAGGCCCCGAACCTATGCAGCTCGAACGCCAGCGAAGAGCCGAGCAGGGGCTGTGTCTCTACTGCGGGGGGGCTGGCCATCTCGTTAGGGCATGCCCAGTAAAAGGCAGGGCCCGGGGATGATGCGGAGCGCATCGGTGGGTATGGCAACGACAGCCTCTCCGTCCTCGTCTTTGTGTTTGTTAGTCTTGTGTGTTGTTTCAGGAGATGTCTGCTCCAGCGCTGGTGTTGGATAGCCGTTTTGCCACCAACTTGGGTATTCCCGCCATACCGTTAGCCGAACCTATTATTACAGGGTGCTAAGAGTTATTACAGGGTGCTAAGTTTTTACTAAGTTAGACCTTCACAATGCTTACCATCTTATCCGTATCCAGGAGGGCAATGAGTGGAAGACAGCCTTAAATATTTATTGGGGACATTTTGAATACCGAGTCTCTCCGTTCGGGCTCACGAACGCACCGGCTGTCTTCCAGGGCCTTATTAATGACGTGTTGGCTGACATGATAAATTAATTTGTCTTTGTATACCTGGATGACATCTTTAATTTTCCTCCTTCTCTCCAGGTACACGTCCAACACGTTCAGAAGGTTCTGCTAAGCTCACATCAAGACATTCACCCTTCTTTGGCCGTTTTGATTTCTCCCTCTCTTACCGGCCTGGCTCCAAAAATGTCAAGCATAACGCCTAAATTTAGTTCAAATTTGACAAATTTAGTTCAAATTTGACAAATTTAGTTCAATTCTCTAAGTAGAATACTCAAATAAAAAAGGGTCAGTACAAGGTAAGCTTTATTTATGGCATTTGTTGTATAATATTAGTTTCGAAAATAATTTTATGCAAAAATTATTTAGGCTGTGTTTACACCGCAAGGGCTAATGCTCAGATATGATCTTAAGTCCATATCCAATTTTTTTGTCCAGCATGCTTACATTTTCTTTAGGCATGCATCCTATTTGATGTCCATGTTTACATTTATTTCCCACCCAAAAAGATTCCAGTCATTGACATTTACGCATTTGGCAGATGCTTTTATCCAAAGTGACTTACATTGCATTATACTATACATTGTTTCTAAGTATGTGCAATCCCTGGGATTGAACCCATGACCTCTTAACGCCATGCTCTAACCACTGAGCTACAGGAAAGTGTTGACTAATATGAGTGCCATGATTGACCCTCGAATTGTGGATGGACTTTTGCTTAATCATCACAAGGCAAAAGCCATTTTGAATGCTTCCATTATAAAGATGGCTTTAATGCTTTTCACATCGGTTGCACAAAAACTGTGGACAAGAACTAGTAGAAGGCAAGAGTGGTGAAAGAGTGGTGATCTGTTTCAAATGCGAGTGAAAAATCAGATTTTTTGTGACAGTGTAAACACAGCCTTACACTCCATTTTTTTAATGGAGTGCTAAATTAATGCACTTCCAATTGAGGTTAACAAGGCTCATGCACTTCAATGGTTGAAAAGCAAAGTTGTATAACATGTATTTTTAATTTAAGCACATAGTTTTTTATTATTAAAATATATTATGTTACAATGTAAAGCTGTTTAAATAATCATTTAGGCTATGAGTTTGCTGTTCTAGGTAAGTTCTATTGTAGTACAAAAATATTTTCAATGGAAAAAAAAAGAATAATAAAACCAGCTTTCTTTAAAACTGCACTATTGAGTGGTTTATTTTTTATTGTCATTTAGATAATTGTGCACTTATGTTTAAATAGAAAAAAAGTTTGCTTATAGTAAGTTGTGAAATGATATAATAAATTAGCAAACAAGCAATATTAGTATAGTATTTTATTTAGCAATGGGATATGACTGAGGCCATTGGTACACACACACACACACACACACATATATATATAATGTATATTAAGTACAATAACAATGCTTTAACATTAAACATTATTAAACAGTGAATTTAAACATCCATCCATCAAAACCAGATGTGAAAACACAATATCATAATAACCAGTTCAGATGACTCCCATACACTTGTGAGAGAGCATTGACCGTGCTAAACCTCTCCCATCACCTGCACCCAGGCGTAACAAAAATGCCACATAATGATTGGCACTCAATAAGAACAACTCGTCTAATTGACGGCCCCAAATTGTGTTTTATTTTACTTCTGAGTTTTGAAATATAATCAGTTTGCCTAATTTTATTACTTGTCCTAATGATGCTTGCCCTGAGCAATTGTAGTGTGTGCGTTTTAGCAAACAGTGTGTGTCAGCTATCAAGATTAATCTTGATTACTTTAGCCTTTGATAAAGTAAGGTACAAAAGATGCTCTAGATGAAGAATATTGGAGCATAAAAAGGTGATAAACATGGAATCCATTGATAATTGGCATACTTCTTGTTTTGCACAAATAGATCAACAGGCTAGAAGATGTAAAATACAGTGGCAAACAAGTAAATTCTTGTTAATGCTCTATTCTGCTGATTAGCTCATTATTTGTGTTGTTGGGAGTTGCTTGCATAAAGCCTAGAATTGGCTGTCTGGCATTATAAAGATGACGTGTATAAGTACCTAACAGTCCTATAGGGTGCAAATCAGAAGATGCTAATCACTCTAGAATAATCCTGAATAATATTTTTTTTGTAAATGTATGATGGTTCTGTTTAAGATTTACAAAAAATGTAAGTGGTAGTTGCCTAGAGTAAAGTGTCTTTTGGGTAAGATTTCCCATGGTAGCTTTAGATTATGTGTTATCATTGAAAAGAGATTGACACCATAGCAATGGAAGATGCAGACATGTAATTGGTTTATTGCAGTGGTCATTCCCATCTTTAATCCTTCAGGATTTAATCATTGGCATGACCTCAGATCTGTGACTGTTGGTGGAGTGTGTGTTCTCGTTGGATGGTTGTCTGGGAATGGTGTTATAAAGTGAGGTGACATATGCTGAGACTGAGCTTTTATTAACGCTGATCTCTGGTGCCACTGAGGTTTTGCTGAGTATTGCAGTGTGACTGTGTTAGTTCCTGCAACAGAGTGGAGATGTTTATGAATGTGTGTGCACTTTATATTGTGTTGTCACTATCGCAGTATTTTTGGTTTGATACAGTTGTCTGGCCATTTGTAAGCATGCTCATAACTGTTGTGACAACACTGTGGCCTGGTGTTCTTTGTTTATTGACTCCAGCCAGCTGCCATACAAGGTCACGCTTTTCCATCCATTGAATTGAGCACCACTATTCATTTTTTTCTAATTGAATAGCCTGTTTTACTAGGAATTTAATGTTCACAAAAAAACAAATTGGTAAAAACTGTGCACCACATGTAGGCTTAAAGCAATATTTTTGGAGAAGGAAACAACCAAGTGTATGTCAAAATTAAATTGCATGAGTAATCCCAAAATCAATGATACCAAAATAAAAATGTGTAAATAACACTGTTGTGGCAGACAGTATAATTTGGTAGTGTTTCGCCTGTTTGGTCATGCTCAGCTTGTTGTGTAAATGCACCAGCTTGTCACAGCTCTGACATGGAGTTGACTCCATTATGTTCTTTTGACTTTATTCCACTAATTTAGAACAGCAGACTTGCCTGAGATGATCTCCAAGGTTGCTGTCGGAATGAATTTTATGTCCTTGGCTTTTGCATCTTTCTGCAAGCCTGTCACATCCACTCAGTGGTGCTTGGCACACCAGCCAGGACCTCTGGCATACAGGGTATTATTAGAATATTGATACAACCCAAAAAAGGAAAAGGCTGGGAAGGTAGGTTATGGTGGCAGGATTTCTTTCATAATGCATCTTGCATAATTTCACTCGGTCTGCTTCAGTGTTTTAATTAGTGTTTTTTACAGCCTCAGCCTCTCATTAAATTAATAATTAATTAAGAAAAACTATAGGCATGTTTAATGCCTTAATTATCTGAAAAGGGTTTTATGTTGCTTTAGCTTTGAATGATGGAGACGGGGCTCCTCATGAACTTTTTTAAACACCTCTCAGTATTTACTGCAATTGTGTGAAAATGCATTTATTTTATTTTATTCAATGCTTTTGGCCAAAATCTGCAGTGTGCAAGGTAACACAAAAAATTTGACAATTAAATATAACAATAATAACAAGAGCACCAAATTAATTTAATAATAATAATAATAAAGGTTGAAAACATGCTACTGTTCTAAAAATGTATTCTGATACTGAGTTTAGCCATGACGTATGATAGCAATGCATATTTGAATGATGAGATAGAAAGTTGATTATCTGTGAATAAAGCTGGCAGTAAATTAGCATAATTAATTTTCTTTAATGAAGGTAGTGTATTTACAAATCTTCAAATTAGCAAACTAATGTATTGTTTACTTAGACAAATAATATGTTACTGAGCTCTAGAGCCAACGTAAAGGTCTGAAATCACCTGAAATTCAATTAAAAATGTAAATGTAAAAAATATTGTTTTTTTTACATTTTAATGAGAAAACATTATGTTTGATCTAACTGTATAACTGTTGTGCTTAAGTGCCATATAAAATAGAGTTTGCTACATGCTCAGTTTACTAAATTAAAATAAGCTAATGCAGTACAATTAAAATAAGCTAATGCATTCTTTATTTTTTGTCTAAATTGAATTCCATTGCATTGCAATCTAAATTTGTAAAATATACATTTTCTTAATTCAATTTTACTAAAAACTAATAATTAAAATTATAAGGTAGTAATTTTATTAATGAGTAATTTACATTGCCTATAACCACATAAATGGATGGACCTTGTGGACGCGAATATTTGCTATTGCTAGATTTAATGCAGTTTAGTTGGCCTGACAATTTTATTGGGTTATATGTAATATTAAGAAATTATGTTTTAAGTGCGTGGAACTATTGTCCACAATTATATTAAGTTACAAGTTTAACCAAGGTTTTAATTAATTTACTTTATTTTAATTTATTTATTTGACTGTAGTTGTGGGGTAATATGTGAGATGTGGGGTTATATTTACAATGTAATACATTAAAAGTTCAGTAATTGTCAATCATACATAGGTATGGCAACCTTAGATTGTTGTATTAGTGTAATTTAGACCTAATATTTACACAACATATTTATAGCCAAACTGAACTTTTCTTTGAAAAGTCTTTCCTCCTTATTTTCAAATGTCCCAGCATCGTCCACGCTAGAGGTGACAAAAATGCAAACCTATTTTCAATTAATAGATTCTGTACTTTAATTGAACAGCATGAGTGAATGACATAGCTCATTAGTTCCCTCATTAGTTAATTATCAGAGAAGTAGGACAAGTCAATAAATGTGAAGGCAGTAAATTTCAGTGCTAATTAGTTGCGTTCCCTTGGAGACATATTTAAAGGCAGATTAGTTACCTGAATGTCCCACAATGAGGCGGGTGGTAAAGAAAGCGGCAAGAACACGCTAAGGTTAGCTTCAAATCACCATTAAACTAAAATGATGATACTTATATCACTGTTACAAGCTAAAAAAAGACTAGGATAGCACAAAACACATGTAAGCAATGTAGAACAATAGAATTCAGTACAAAAATGTTTTTTATTAGAATCAACAGAGATTTTTTAATTACATATATGCATAAATCAACATTTGTATATATGCCATAGTAATAAGGACAATGGACAAGTAGTGACTGAAACCCTGCAAAATTAAAATTTAAAATGAATCCACAAATAATTACTTTTACATTTTCAAATAGCACTTTTTAGAATTAACATTAGGGACTTTCAAAGCTGTCTTTTTTCTGTTTGTTAGCAGATGTAGAAGACTTAAAGAATGGCAGGGGATGTTGATTAAAATGATATGAAATTATGAACAGTAATTCATTTTGTTTGCTGTTAAGGCGTTAATAAAATCTTTGTTAGCAAATTATGCTGTCCTGTAACAGCTGTCAACAAAAGAGTGCCCTCTTCATAGGAGGTGTTACTCACACACACTGACATGTAACTAGACTGGACCCACACACACACAAAACAAGGGGGAAAACATATCTTTTGACATGCAAATGACTCAATGAGATACTTAACACCTGACATAGACCATGACTATGTTATTCATGTTTTTTAAATCAAACTCCTCACCCCTCCTTTGTTTGCCAGCGCTCAGCTGTATTCTAACACGAGGGCGTTCTAGCAGGTCTTTGAGAGGCCGTGGCCATGTGTCCTTGTGCAGGAAGTGACAGAAGGCGGCCTTTATTTACCTTTACAGGCCCTCTGTGTCATCTGCTTAATCATGTGGCTAATCGACAACACAGCCTCCCCACTCACACGGGGTCGGAAAATGGAGTCCCATTCATTTTTAATACAATGGAGCATTTAAGTTATTGCATGCGTCTGAGGGCTGATATTGTGTCTCTTTTGTGGGAGTTCACCATGGAGACATGGCCTCCTCCCCCTGTAACACAAGCATATGCTTCCACCACTGCTGTTAAGCAGCCCAGTGCAGCTGGACATGAAGACGTGAACTGAATAGAGAAATAAAAGCGTTTATTCCCATGATTAATTCAAACAGTTAATTCAATGTAGCTTTTTAGAATTCTGATTATCAAAACAAATAGATACTTCAATGAATAATGATAAACTGGTGTATAACACGAAATACGCAGCAAATACAACAGGACTTATGATAAGGACATATAATCTTCTTACTGGATTTGTTTGGAGTGCCGTTAAATTCTGTTCATCATGTTCCTACTGTTTCTGTCTATTGGAGAGAAAAGAACTGTTAATGAATATGCAATATTAAAGTCTGTCTCCAACTGTGTAATACCTGGACACCTCAATATAGTTACTCAAAACGAGAGTATTTTATATCTTAAAGGAAAACAATGAAAATTCTGCTGTTAACTTTTGTCATTTCAAATGCAAGCAAAGAGGAGTTTTTTTGAAGAATCTTCAAGCTGTTTATCTCCATTAAACAACAGTGACCACAGCTGTCAAGTTTAATAAAAGAACCAGAAAACTGATCAACTGTTAAAGCTATGGCTTCAGATTTTTTCATATGTTTCACTATTGAAATATTACTACAAAATAATTGGTTTTATAGAAAGCAGAACAGAAGTATTACTTTATGCTAGTCACTTCTAATTTTAGCCTGCTCTGCCCATTGTAAAAGATAAAACAGAGCTGTTTGATTGGCCTTCATAATTTCTAAATTAATCATTACAGATGCAATTAAAGACATAACTGCTGATTACTTATGTTATTCTTAATGTTTATAGTTAAATACAGTGCACCTATCAATGAACTCTTAGTCTTTAGTTAAGTATCCTGCTCCGAATTAAGACAAAGACTTTATTTTCCTCTGGAAGCAATTTAACGAACATAAAAGACAAAGCTGTGAACAGCATGGCTTTAAATATTGCTGATCTTAGGAATTTAACATCGTCCTTACACCTTTAAAAACGATACATTCACCTGAAGTTTGCTTAAATTGTTTGTTTCCCCAATGAAAGAGGAGAGAACTTCATCTTGCTACACATTTTCTCTATGAAAAATAACTCAAAAAACAATAAAAACAATAACTCTGAAGATATAAGCAGAAAAGGTCATTTGGAGCAGGGCGGGCACACAGTTATAACATAGTTAGCATTAGTAGGCTCAGGGCAGCAGTAGGTCACATCATCCCACTATTGTGGGGTGTCATTCGTCAGGCTGAAAAGCGCTCGGGTGAGAGGTAGGCCACTGCCCAAGGGGATAGGTCCAGGGTGTGAGGACCTGGGTCTGATAATAGGGTTAGAGTGTGATGGTTATCAGAGAAAGCCTGAAATCTTTTCAGTCTCATCCCCCCCCCACCCCTCCGCTTTAAATGCCGTTTTGGATTAAGGGTCAAGCACCACAGTTCCAGAGGGTCCCTACTGAAATGGAAGGGGCTGGGCAAAAGCAATATGTTCACATTTGTAACTCGTGCCAACATTATTGTGAGATTATTGCAACGCAGACGCTTGATTATTATTGCACATTATTGCAGCGCAGACACTTAAAAGTCATGCATATTACTTTGTTTATCATTTTAAGATTAAACAGTAAATTTGAGAAAGATTTAAGGATGGTCATTAAGGATAACATTTCTTCAGGGAGATTCAAATACGATTTTTAAAGTAGTTCCTCCAAAAATAATATGGTTTGTTTTAGTTGTTAGGCTTCTTAAACTGTATGCAAGGATCATAATTTCGACTGTATTAAGTCTCAAAATGATAAAACAATTTCAAATAAAGAGCCTAGGGAGTAAAATGTTAGCAATGTTGAGCAATTCTTGAGGAATTGTTTTTTTTATTTCAAGCCTTTGTAAGCGGCTAACTATGAACTGATCCACCTCTGCATCTTTTCTTTTTCAGAGTGAGTCTTGGAGCAATGATAGTCCTTTAATAACTTTCCTTATTCATACAAGCAGGCTTAGAGAGGATTGTGAAAAGGCCTTTCGGAAAAGGAGTGGTCTGATTTGGTTATTTGCGAGACTCTCCCCATCTTGTACACTATGTTGCACTATGTTTAATCTCATTAAAAGCCTTTTGTTTTGCCACTTTCTAAGAACTGATCTCTGGCTTAGGAAAAGTCAAGGGGCCAAGACAATTTGATAAAGACTTTGTACCACAAAGACGGGCTTATTCTTGAATGCAGTAATGCCTGGTTCTTTTCTCTGGGCTCTTCAAAGAAAAAAAAGTGTAGGAAAGGTCGTGAGGTGGCGAGATATCGTGAGAACTTAATAAAAGTTTAAACTTTTGAAAGGTTTATGACCTTTGCACTCACCAGCTTGTCCTTTCAATTAATTATGGACTGTAGTGATAGCTAATAGTGTAGCTGCAGTGGTAAAGGTACAGAACCCATCTATAAAGAGTAAAATATAATATATACAAACTCTCCATATGAAGACATTGTATTTGAAGCATTACACAGTGGCTGATCAACCACAGGCACAGATCAATCTTATCCTTATAATTTTTTACCAGTGTAATTTTTAAATGCACCATGTGTCTTTGCAGCATTCACTTTTTGTTTTTGTTTATGCAGATGCCCCTGTAAATGTCTAACAATTAATGTAACTCAAATGGTTGACAAAAGCACAGCTAACTTATTAGGCCCAAGGTTTACCTGCAGAAATGAAAATTAGTGTTAGTGTAAGCAGGGGCATTACAATGTCCAGTCACAGCATGTGACAGCCTTTATTGAATTATCCTTAGGAGGAGACCACAGTGGATCTACCTCCCACACAGAGAGCAACAGAGGATGTGCTGTCAAGCGCAGAGCAGAAATCACAGTTTGTCTGAAAAAATTACAAAATCTATTGCTCCAGGCCCCTTCTCTCTCTCTCTGTCTTCACACACACCCAACCCCCCTTCATAGGCAATGAGGGGATGACATTGCTGTCCACAAAATATGATCAAACCCACAGCATAATAGGATTCATGAACATGCCTAAATACAATTTGGTGAAATGTATTTCAGGAAGAGGCAATCATTTACAACTTCTGAGAGAGATTTGGAATAAGTATGTTTGTATGCAAATCCGCAACACGTTTTTATGTACTGTGCTCTCGCAGTTCATGAAAGCACATTAGATTTATGGCAGTGCATGTGCATAATTGCGGGGTTGGGGTGGGTGGATTTGTGATGAGACCTTTAGCGGCTTTCATTACAGGAGAAGGAGCGTGTGTTTATATGCATTTAATGCTATAATCCTGTTGAACCCAATGCCATGCCATATCACCCACTGCGGGCCTTCGCCAGCCCCTGCTATCAAACATCTTCCATTGGCATTAACACCCTTCTTTAAATGGCCAAAAAACAAAAGAGTGCAAGACATTGAGAGCGCTTACAGAAACATTTAGAGTGATACTTATAGAAAGCCATCTTAAGAGGAGGGAATGCTGCCCTGCATTAAACATGCGCGTCATTGTACCATGATGCTTTTTCATTAACAGTGTCTCCATATGTTTTTTAGAGTGTTTCAAGTGTTATGTTGTTTTGTTGTATGAGTTGTTTTGGAGTGCTTAGTAATGTATTGCATCAAATCCACCATTATAATCGTTTATTGATAGTACACAATTCTTTCTATTGAGATTTATATAGACGTGTCCCCACTTTATCAAAATCAAGATTTTAGGTTAAAATGTATATGAATAATTTAAGAATGTCTACATTTTTGGTGCTGTAACCAGTCACCATTTCTTTTGAGTTTTTAAAATATTTTTCCCTTAACCAGTTCACTAGTTTCCTTTCAGCCAGTCACGTTCGATGTTACGTCAACGAACTAACATATGGGGTCTCGCTTAAGAGCCCTATCATCTTTGAATAGAAAAAAATGCACCAGTGAACATTGGCCCAAGAGGAAAGAGCCAATGAGCATTGAGTAAAGGAGTTGTGGGCCAAGTCACGCCTACCTGGAAGCGGGTATATAAAGCCAGCTGCAGCTTGCTTTCATTCAGATTTTTGCTTCAAAGCCGAGTGTGCGCTACGTGCATTCATTCGACTATCGCATTTGGAGGTTTCCAGTGTCCGCTGCGGGTCAGCAGATCTTGCTCGCTTCTGGTAGCGGTTACCCTCACCGCTTCAGCGGACCTGGTTCTAAAAGAGCTTATTTCCTATAAAGAGCAAATTTCCATTCTAATGAGCTCTTACAGATTTCTTTTTAAAGACAGCTTCACGTTCGTTTTTTAAAGACGAATGCCCACTGCATCACATGCCTGGGCAAGCAGCATGCAGTTGCGGTGTTCATGGTTGGGTTGTGCTCTTTTGAGAGCATGCCCATCTCAAAGCTGCAGTCACTGCTCTTTCTCTCCTTGAGAGGTCGAGCCCCCTCTCCTGCTACCCATTCTGATGCACAGGCTATGTGTTTAAAAGGCAGCAGAATGGTTAACGCTCTGGGAGACCTTGGGGTCACTGTGGAGACTCCCCGCTGGGTTATTCCCTGCGAACTTCCCAGTCCTCTGCGGTGTTGAGATTAGAGCTGTCGGGTGGTGGCGGTGCTCCCACTGTGGGACCGTTATCACCTTCTGCGCTCCAGATGAGGAGTGGATGTTGATCACTGCATCGGAGCATGAGCTGCTCTTCTCTGAGGATGAAGTGGAACTTCCCTCTTCGGGCTGGGTCATTCCTCTGGACTCAGACTCAGAGTTGACAGCCATGCTTGCCCGGGCAGCTGCGGCCACTGGACTGGAGTCACCCAGGCCAGAGTGTGCACGGCTGGAGGATTGGTTCCTGGGGCTGCACAGGATCCCCTGTCCTGCCCCGGTGCCGTTTTTACCGGAACTGCATGAGGAGCTTGGAGCTCCACTCTCACTACCCTTGATGGGGGGGCCGCTGACGGATATGTGGAGATTCCTCCAGTGGGGTGTGCAATTGTGGTGCCCCAGTGCTTGCAAAGTTCTGCCACCTGGAGGAGTTGCCCTGTCTCCCTGTCCAAGCACGTAAGCCTCTGGCAGCTTGCTGCCAAGCTTCCAGTGTCTCCACCCTGCTGCCATGGCCATTCTGCAGGTATGTATTCTGCATTCTAAGACGGGGTTGATGCAGGAGCTGCACACTGTGACTGATCTCCCCCTAAGGGTGACGACAGTCATGGCGTGGCCCCTCGGCTGGTCGATGTCCACCTTGGTGGTTCAGGAGCACCATCTCTGGCTAAATCTTGTGGAGATGCGGGTCACCAACAAAGTTCACTTTCTCGATGTTTCCATCTTCCAAGGTGGCCTCTTTGGCGACACTGTTGAGGGCTTTGCCCAGCAGTTCTCTGCAGTCTAGAAGCAGATGGAGGCAGGAACATCCTCCCCTGGCGTGATTCCACCTCAACATCATGGCCTGGGCCCCAGTCTGCTCATCGCCAAGGGCGTTCTCCTCCTGTGTCTCCGACTCGTCCCCATTGCAGAGTCAGCCACAGGAAGGTGACGCTTGCTACTCAGGTCCCTGATAAGCCTTCCAACAGGATGGCTGAGCAACCCTGAGAGCCACAGCCTGGAGTGTAGATGGACTGTTCCATCTCCTAAACTGAGCTGGTCATCAGGTTTCTGAGAAGTGCCCAGGGACTGAACCACCCAGAGGCCGCCCCTCTTTCCCTCTTGGGATCTTTCCGTAGTCCTCTCTGGGCTACGGGGAGCCCCTTTCGAGCCGCTTGAGTCAGTCGAGCCAAAGAGTCTGTCTCCAAGGACAGGGCTCCTGACCGCGCTCCTCTATCAAGAGGGTTGGAACCTGCAGGCATTGTCAGTCAGCGACTTGTGCCTAGAGTTCGGGCCTGCCTACTCTCACGTTATCTTGAGACCCAGGCCTGGTTTCGTGCCCAAGTTTCCCACCATGCCTTTAAGGGCAATTGGTGAACCTGCAAGGAGGCAGACCCAGACCCAGAGTTCCGTTCGTGCCCTGCACGTTTATATGGACCATACTCAGAGCTTCAGAAGCTCTGATCAGCTCTTTGTCTGTTTGGAGATCGGCAGAAGGCCCATTGGATAGTGGCTGCCATCACTTGGTGTATTTCCAAAGTGTGCTGTGCCCCCTCGACGTGATGGCTCACTCGACTAGGAGTGTTGCCTCCTCCTGGGCGTTGGTGCACGGTACCCCCCTAGCAGACACTGGCAGAGCTGTGGGCTGGACGACACTACCACCCTTGTGATGTTTTGCGATGTTACCCTGCGATGTAATCTCAGGGTGAAGACCATCTTCTTTCGCACCCGGCTGGGCTGCGACGGTTTGCCTGCGCAGAATGCTGGGTAGGTTACGGAGGCAGGGAAGCTGTCATACAGAGGCACGCCTCGCCTGCCCGGCTTGCGGCATTTTCCACAGGGACCGCATACATCAGTTCGTTGACATAACGTCAAACGTGACTGACTAAAAGGGAACGTCTTCGTTACATATTGTCACGGGTGAGGAATCACACGACAAGATAGGCGGTGCAAAAATACCCCAGAGGGTGGATTTATTAAAGAACAAGGGGCAGCTGGTGCAGGTGCAGGTGCTGGTGCGGCTGGTGGGCTCGTGCTCGGGGTTGCGTCCCTCCTGGCGGCGGGAGTGTGCGGTGGCGCGGGCTCCTTTAAAGGGCTTTCGGCCACTCGCTGCTCTCTTGGTTCGCGGGGGACACGCAACGATACTCCGGCTGGCGGCAATCTCAGGCTTCGCTCTCAGTCCAAGCTTGCTCTGCATTTCTTTTTCTCTTTCTCTTTCTCTTCCCGGCGTAAGGCGGCGGCGTTTTAACGCCGCGGGGTGACGCGTCGCAGCTGTGTCCGGTTCGCCCGTGATGAGCTCGGGCAGGTGCGGGGCGTCCGTTGCCAGGGCGACGCTGATGCGCCTCGTCACAATATGTTACCCTTGTTACATACGTTACGTCCCCTTGTCGCAAGCCTGATTTACCTCTGATTGATTCTGACATTTATTCAACTACTTATTTATTACGACTGTTTTTTTCTTTCTGTTTTCTCATTTTGATTTTTAAAAATGGCTTTGTAATTGGTTGGGTGAAATCATCTACTTGCATTATTGCAATAGATGTATTGTGTTAATGAAATGTATATTTCTAACTGAAGAGTACCAATGAATGCCATCGCTGTTTTGTGTTTTATGTGTATTTTAACAGTCAAACTATTTTAAGGGCTTATCAAACCCACCAGTAAAGACATCATTAAATGTGAACAGTGTTTAATGAAGATTCACTAGTCCCAGAGTGAGCAAAAAGAATAAAAGATCATTTAGTGGCAGCCTTAAAGTTGCATAATCTAAACATTTAATTTTAATCTCATTGAATCTAATTTACAAACTCATTTGCTACCAATAAAGGAAACAAACATCTGCTCCATGCTCCTTAAGCTCTAAATGGGAACCCGCTTGCTCTTCTATATCGCCAAGGTATAAACTTTAGAGGTATAAAACCTCAGAGACCTGCAACAGTGGCCTCCCTCTTTTCCTGTGACCCTGAAATGGTGACCCAGGGTTCAAAGGCACTCCCCACACCTTACATAAACCACACTCAACTGGCTCAAAGAGGAAACTCAATTTGCAGGGAGCTGCACTGTAGATGTTTTATAGGGAACTTTAAATCATTAGGGCCATAGAGCAGGCCTGGCTCAAAGAGAAGAGAACATTCATGGAGACAGACACATATTTTTTACCTAAACTATTCTAATGAGAGAGAAAGCCTGAAAGAGAGATGGGCCAGATCTTCTATGATTTAGTGGCCTGTATTTAATTTGCCAGAGCAAGTAGGCCATGTTTGAACCTTTTTGCCATGAAAATCTTCTTAGATGCTGTAATCCCATCATGTCTGCATATACCTGTCTTCAGGCGTGGCTGTTCAGGAAAAACAGTAAAAAGATGCTGAATTAAATTAACTACACTATTGATAGCACTGTGTAGTTATGGTGTGCTTTGCACGCACCACCATTCACCAAATCTGTTTTAAGCCTGTCAAAGATAGTTTACTGCAACTGGATACAAAAGACAAAAGACAAATATTAATTCATGAGACTACAAAATACTATTTGAGAAACATCTTCAGAATCATGAAAGACATTTTCACAACTGAAGCGCTCATGTGCCATGCCTTAAAGTACCATAATATATAATCTTTTATAGAATGTATCTCTCAATATAGCATGCGAATACAAAGAACAACTTGATTAAAATTATTTTAAATAGCTTTGAAAACAAATGTTTACAACTGGAATGAATGTTTACAAATCGTTTTTTTAACGTTTTTTTAAATTAACTGTCTGTCTAAATATGTGTCTATTTGTGTTTTGCCATTATAGTTTTGCATCCTAACCCTTAATGTTTAACATTAACCTCCATGAATTCTTCTTTCAACAGTCTCAAGAGTCTCAACACTTCCATTTCTTTTGTGTCCTGTGATGCTCTTCATGCCCCAACCCTCCCCTCCCCCTTAACGGTCCTTCACTCTGCCTTCATATATATTGCAGATTAATGACAGCTAATAATGTCTGATGTTCTTGGACGTTGGCCGATAATGAGATGCATTCCCACTGGTTAGCAAGGTGTCACCACTAACAAATTCTCCACTGTGGTGCACAATTAGCCTGCAAAGAGAAGGCAAGGGAAGTCTAGCTCAGCACGGGCAGGACAAATAGAAGAAAATGGAAGAAAAATAATTCTGGAAAAAGAGTGAACATGGCAGGAGTGAACAAAACGAGAGAGCAGAATATGGATAGGTTACCTTTATGGTAATATTATTCTATAACAGGCCGCTGGCAGGATTTCATTACACATCTTCACTAATGCTGAAATATTTTCTTCGAAATGTCAGCGTATGCAAATGAGGCTGAGTTCTCATTTCTATGCCATGTTTTGTTGAAAGTTGTGGCAACCTTTCTTTCTCCAAATGTAACCAGTGTATTTCAATACTTTCAATAAATGAATACACAGGATCTTATAAGAGGGTTCTGCAGAAGTAGAAGTCCTGGAAATAACAGGAAATTTAAAAATTCAAGTGCTGACAATAGATTTAACAAAACTCAATTTAAAATTTAATATTTCAATACATTCAGTTTGGTAAATTCAATTCTATTGAATTTTACAATTAGATTCAATACATGTAATGCCAAAGTTAAGCAAATTCAGTACAAAAGATTCAGCTGAGTGATTTAATCCAAGGAATCTAAATTTGAATCTTTTCAAAGATTCATTTGTTAAATTTGACTTCTTAGGTTTAGTTTAAGTACCTCAGTTCAAAAGTTTAGATCAATTACTTCATTCAAAAGAATAGGGATCGGTTTAGTCAGCTCAATGGATATGCATCAAATTGCTAAATTTATTGAATGAAATCCCACTGTTTTAGAAAAAATTCTCTACAGTATGAAAAGTAATAGAAAATATTACATCGATGACGGGCCCAAGCACTACGACACCATCACTGCGTGGTGCTTCCCAGAAATGATGCATAACTGTCACATGCATTTAATTCCAAAAATAAACAATTATTATTTTAAGGTCTGATTTAAGTGATACAATTTCTTGCTGACAGTTGGTGGCGCTATAACATTGAGTCACAATAGCCACATCATTTTGATCAGCCCATAAAACCCATTGCAATTTAGCATCTTCAAAGTCTTTGCATATATACTAAAAGGCACAAATCCTGTTGGGCAGAGCTAATGAATCTTATTTAGAAAAGTTGCCCAGCTTGATGAAAATAATTCATGTAGCAAGTTTCGTAACCATAGGTAAAACTAATCCCATCACTTTACAGTTAAAGACCTAGCCGTTATACTAGACAGTAATCTGTCTTTTGAAAACCACATTTCAAATGTTACAAAATCCGCCTTCTTCCATCTTCCATCTTCTTCCTTCTTCCATTGCTGATTACCTACAAAGCTTTACACGGCTTAGCTCCTACATATCTAACTGAGCTTCTGTCACGCTACAACCCATCCTGCTCTCTAAGATTCCAAAACTCTGGACTTCTAATAGTTCCCAGAATAAATAAATCCACCAAAGGGGGTAAAGCGTTCTCATACGTAGCACCTAAACATTGGAATAGCCTTCCCAACACTGTTCGGGGTTCAAACACAGTCTCCCAGTTCAAATCTAGATTAAAAACACATTTTTTCAGTGAAGCATTCATGTAATACAGTAAACAGCAGCTACACTAAGTTGTTTTCTCTGTCTTCCTCCCTTACTTTGGGATACTCATCCTGAGGTAACTGGAGTTTATGTCAGCGCCGGGAGAATCATCACGTGCCGCCCTCCCGTTCATAACCATTCCAGATGATGGAGCTGAAAAACGGAGGCCATCCGATGTCCCCATCGCACAACACAAAATACCACAATAACATTAAGGATAATATTAAATGCATCACTTTCTTTTATTTATTTTCTTTTATATTTCTTTTGCTCACTTAGTCTAGTTGTGCAAGCACTGGCGAGCATTTTATTTTCATTTCTAGGCAAAATGTTCATAGGTGTTATATTATTTCGCCCACTAAACACACTAAAGAGAAATTGGGGGGTATTTTTGGAAATTATTATTTTTTCATTCAAAATATAACACTTACCAGCAAACACATAATAACTATTATAAACATTTACTAAAAAAGTTTGTCCTATATATAGTCTGTATTGAAATTTGTTTATGTAAACATTTTTGTAGGTGACTCTGTATTGGTTTAACTACTCACAGATCAGTCTAAAAGTGAATTGATAATGAGTAATTACAAACTGGAAAGGCCATGGAAAAGTCATGGACATTCATTGGTGAAAAAGGTATCAAGACTAAAGGTATCAGGTATGCAAAGTCATACCTGGCTCAGTGGGTTATGAGAGGGTCGTGTATCCAGACCGCCTACTAAAACAGTATGTATGTTACGAAGCCGGACTCCCACGCTATGCTGGGAGTTCGGACTCTTATTATGAAATGTTGTTGTCTGTTGCCGTCACCGTCTTCACTTCCTGGTAATCGTCATCACCTGTGTCACCGTGATTAGTGTGGGTATTTAAGTTCCGGGTTTTGTATGTTCGGTTGTGTGTTATTGTTTGGTGTTTGTCGTTTTTAAGTAGATTTCTTATGTGGATTATTTCTCGTGTGTTCTTCCCGGCTTATTGGACTCTTGGACTCTGGCTTTCAGACTTCGCATTTTGGATTACCCTCTTGGACTTTGGTTTCTGGATTTACCGTGTTTGGATTTGTTGTCTCACCGTATTGATTGTTTGTATTTCACTGCTGTCTGCACTTGTCGTCGCCTCATTATTTCCACGGTTAGTGTTTGTGTTGTTTTGTGTTCCGTTTCTTCATTAAATACCGTTTATTGTTTAGTTCCCGTGTCATTTATTGTTTTTGTCATTTATATCACAAACCGGCTCCCCGTAACAATGTACTTGACTATGAGACTGTGATATTTAGTCAATTTACATGACGGATGACTTGGTATCATATTAAGCAATACATGCCATTCCAGCTTACATGGAGATGGTGCTTAGAAAGAAGATAAAGATTTATAGAACAGGAGTTAAAGGGATTTGCAGTAACACCATTAAATATCTGAACACTGCATAATGAAATAGAATGGGAGAAAATAAATAATGGTAGAGTCTGTAGGGTTGTAGTTTAGTATATAAAAAGCAATATTATCAATTTACAAAACTCTAAGGCAAGCTAAATGGCTCTCTTTCAGTAGGCAAGCCAACAGGGCGACAGTGGCAAAGAACCAAAACTCCAACAATCTATTGAAGGAGAAAATCGTTGGGAGAAACCAGGCTCAACCGGGAGGGCCAGTTCTCCTCTTGCACATTACAGCTCAAATTTGAAACACTGTGGTTTAAAACAGAGAGCTTATAATAGTTATTTATATTTTATATTGATTTAATAACTGTTGTGTCTGATTTTGTGACAAATTTCAGGCACTAAGGAATGTTACAAGCAGAGATGGTGACAGAAGCATAATGTTACTAATTGCAGCTATAACATTATACTGCTGTGACTAGGCAGGGAGCAAAAATGTATAATCTAACTAAGCTGAAGGTAGGTAAATAGATTTATTTAAATAAATCGGAAGCTTTATAAAGAAGTCCATTACATTCCCACTGCTTTTCGGTGATCCAGGTTATGCCTGTAATGTTCTTAAATTGGCATGAGGATGATCATCTAGTTGAACAGGAAATGGAAGTGACAGTTGAATTGGAGCTGGGTCGGTCTGTGTGTATATTCTGGATCCTGCTGACTCCAGGACTTTGGGGAAATAAAAGACAGACTGACAGACTTAGAGCAGAGCAAGTACATCTGTTATTAAGGGAAGTGTCCCCAGTTCCGCAGTTGCAGTCTATTAATTCCTTAAGGGATTTGAGTAATAAATTCATAGGACTAGATGTAAGCTAGATTAAAGAGATGGGTCTTTAATCTGGATTTAAATGGACAGAGTGTATCTGCCTCCCAGACAGAAGACTTACAGAGTTTGGACACCAAGTATAAAATGGATCTACCACCCGTCCTTGATTTTGAAATTCTGGGTAATGACTGTAATGAGAAAAAAGCTCGCTCAGGTACTAATGATCTTAACCATTCAGGCTCTTATAGGTAAACAGAAGAATTTTGAAGTTTATGCAATGCTTAATAGGCAGCCAGTGCAGTTTTGTCAAAACCAGTCTAATATGGTTATATTTTTTGTTCTTATAAGATTGTATTTTGGACCAGCTGGAGTTTTTGTACTAAACTAGTATTTTAATGCACTTTTAGGTGGCTGTTCAGCTTTGTTAATATACAGGCTATAGTTAGTCCAAAACGCAGCAGCTGAAGTTCTTACCAGGTCCAAGAAATATTACCATATAACCCCAATTTTGTCATCTCTACACTGGTTACCTGTTAAATTCTGTATTATCTATAAAGTATTACTGCCCACCTATAAAGCCTTAAACGGGTTTGCCCCTATGTACTTAACTGATCTTCTATTCAATTAATTTACATTTATTTATTTAGCAGACGCTTTTATCCAAAGCGACTTACAAACGACGAGAGCATTAAACATTTTGCCTTAAGAACCAACAAGCTGAGTCTACGAAGCTACATTTACAAGTGGATATTGTATTCTGTTACTAGAGACGGGATGAAGCGAAGGTGTTTTTTTTGTAGGAAAGAGAATCAGAGCTTTAGGGATTGGTCAGGTGTCTGCAAAACAGGTGTGTTTTGAGTTGTTTTTTGAAGGTTGTGATGGTCTCATTAGCTCGGGTGGAGGCTGGGTGTTCATTCTACCACAAAGGAACACAATAGGTGAACGTTTTTGAGAGTGATCTGGTACCTTTATGTGGGGGAACAATTAGACGTTGCTCGTTATCTGACCGTAGCTGGTGGGAGGGGACATATGTCATAAGAATTGACTTGAGCTAGGAGGCAGAGGTTCCGGTGACTGTCCTAAAGGTAAGTGTCAGAGATTTAAATTGGACATGGGTGGCTACAGGTAGCCAGTCTAGTAAGGTCAGTAGGGGTGTGACATGTTTTTTTTTGGTTGATCAAAGACCAGGCGTGCTGCAGCATTTTGAATCGCAGGGGTTTGGTTGCATTGACTAAAAGACCAGCCAGAAGGACATTGCTGTTGTCCAGCCTTTATATTACGAGTGCTTGGACTATGAGCTGTGTTGCGTGCTCAAACAGGAAAGGTCGGATTTTCCTGATGTTGTAAAGCACATGCCTGCATGACCGAGAGATTGTTGCAACATTTACATTTATTCATTTAGCAGACACTTTTATCCAAAGCGACTTACAATTGATGAGATTGTACATTTTGATAGGACATTTTGTCCTAAGAACCAACAAGCAGAGAGTCTACAAGCTACATTTACAAGTGGATATTGTATTCTTTTACTAGAGAAAGGATGAACAAAGAGCAATTTGTTCCAAAAGAATGGACTGAGTAGGTGTAAGAGTGGATGGACCAAGTTGAACTGTGAAGTTGTATTGTAATGATGGGTTGGCCGGGGTGTTTAGAAGTTCTGTCTTGCCAAGGTTAATATGAAGGTGCCATTTTTTCATCCAGGCTGACAGGTCTAAAAGGCAAGTGGAGATCCGTGCAGTGATGGTGGGGTCGTCCAGCTGAAATGAAAGTAAAGCAGTGTATCATCCGCATAGCAGTGGTATGAGAAGCCATGTGCTTTAATGACTGCACCTATAGAAGCTGTGTATGTCAAAAAGAGGAGAGGAGCAAGAACTGATCCCCTGACGCCTGTGGTCAGCTGATGTGACGTGGACTCCCCACCCCTCGATGATACCTTGAAGGATATATCTGCAAGAACTCTGGTATCGTGAGGTTTAGCTTGCGCTCCGCTGTCACAGAATGTGACGTCAGCAGAGCGGAAGTTTGTTATGTTTGTTTCTCTTTATAGAATGCCAGCATTACAGCATTTGCGAGTGGCATCGCTCACAAGTCTCTTTCTGATACCCTCGAGTGAATTAAATAAGTATTATCTAACCCAGTGGCAGGGAAGTTTTTCCCATGGACTATAGAGTCAATTTCTTGTGGAGTATATATATATATATTTTTTTTTTGCTGCTTCTTATGTAATTGGAATATAAAGACTACTGCCAACTCATTTGAAACTATCCTCAGTTTTCTATCATCAATATTATGGCCCCATCCTTGTTAACACATCATTTATCTCTTTCTCTAATGTCATGAAATTGGACCCATAGTTCAAATTTTGCATGTCAGAGGAGAACTGGCCCTCTGTGCTAAGCCTGGTTTCTCACAAGCTTTTTTTCTATTTATACATCATTTTGGTTCTTTGCCACTGTCGCTCAGTTGGCTTCCTTACTGGGAGACTGCTGACATTAGCTTATAACATTTATTTAGGATACAATTTGTACATTGTATTAATTATCATTTTTTTTAAATAATTTTATTAATGTAATTTTCTTTCTTTTCATAAATTTTCATTTTTATTTTATTTTCATTCTATTTTCATTTGTACAGCTGCTTTGTAACGATGTGCCATTGTGAAAAGCGTTATATAAATAAACTTGAACTTGAATGCATTAATTAACTTTTCAGTGTTTGACATGGAAAGCATATGCTGTAGTTTTAATATTTTTATAAGATGAAAGCAGTTTTACAAATATTGGAAATATAGCTTTCAAAGTACAAATTGCTAAACTGTTGTGAACATGTATATGGTAGTATAACAGCGATGGTAGTATGGCTGTGAGTATGAATATATTTTATAGTATGAAAGAGATGCTAGTGAAAAATTTTCAGTTTGAGACCTGACTGCCATCTTTATTCTTTAGTGGTCTGCAGAAATCAAATAAGTCGAATGCACAGAGGAGATAGTGGAGAATTTCGACATACTTGACTATATTCTCTTTATTGTATTCTGCATGCATTGCATAATGCAACAGATGAGGATTGCCAGTATGCTGAATTAGTGAACATCTCAGAGACATGAGTAAACTGTAAAATGCACATTTATTTGCAAGGACAGAGAGAAACTGGAGCACATTATCAATACAGTTCATTTAAAAGCTTAACATAATCTTTACATTTCATCATGTCTTTAGGGAAGGAACAATCATGGAAAATATTAATTTAAAGTTTGCTAAAACCCAGACCGCTTGCAAGAATTCCTCTAAATTCCTCTCCAAAATAAGATAACATAATTTAATTCATTCTCATAAGCACAGAGCTGCACATCATTTGTTATGAACTAAATGCATGCAATAACATAAGGAATCAAGTTAAACAGCCCGGGATGTGTGATTACAATACATTTGCATGGAGATTTTGGTGCCTTTCCTGAAACCCATCTACAATATTGCAACAGTACATTGTGAAGCACACAAAGCTCAAATTCAATTATTATGTGGGCTGGAATAATCATAATGTTATTGGAAACTAAATTATGGAGGCAACCCATGTCTGAAAATTAGCTGAACTTAGCAAAGGCAAGTTGGCCCTGAATTCATTAACTATACATTATTGCTATATTGCATGTTCACTATGATAGTGGCCAAAGACAAACAGAATTCTCTAGCACCTCTCTAGGCAAACAGAAATCTCTAGCTGTCTTCCAGGATTTTTTATTAATGAACACAAATCTATTCAACCATCACAACCTGAGGCATCTCACCACAGACACAAAATTAATTATATTATTGCAAATACATGCATGATAATTGTGCAATCTAGCTGAGCTGAAACATTTTGCAATATGTGATTACTATATGT
>JAZGTJ010001614.1:36538-52902 GCA_036877575.1 Botia almorhae | reverse complement strand
GTGAACACACACTGCAAGTCGTGAACACGCACACACCCGGAGCAGTGGGCAGCACATTACTGCACCCGGGGAGCAATTGGGGGTTAGGTGCCTTGCTCAAGGGCACTTCAGTTACAACCCCCCAGTGCTGGAATCGAACCAGCAACCTTCTGATTACAAGTCCAACTCACTAACCAGTAGGCCACAACTGCCCTGACATGACATTAATTCTGAAGCAGAATGTTTGTCATGATATGTAACATTTTCAAAGGCACATAGCGATAACCAAGCATTTCCTGTGACATCATGCTCTATCAAGCTGCAAGAACACGATGAGCACAAAGTTGTTTTTTTCTAGGCTTCAGTCTGCTTATATCAAAAGGACCACTCAGCTACTGAATTTAGTAGTTTTGCACATTGACTGCATAGAGCGGAAGGTAAGAAAACATTGATTCTCTCACAGTTTATTATCCTTTCTGTTCACATGATCCATGATTACATTCACATTTAGCCTAAGAGTAGGAGTACTTCACTGGGATGAGGTCACTGATGACATTTCCAGTCAAGAGGAGCCCATGCAACTAGGCAACATCTATTTGCCCACGGACACAAGGTGCAAACAACTGCTTTCAGGGTAATGTTTTACTGTGGTGAATCTGGCTATTAATACCAAAAACATACTGCATACAATTTTTTACATTTGAGGTGCTTGTGAAATGAACTCATGAGATTTCATGGTACTGAAGTTCATTGTTTCTATGACATTTCATCCAATCATCAGGAGGGCGCATTAAATGCAATGGCCTCAGAACATTGGGTGGAAGTTGAAACCTGTTTCAGCATATAAAGTGTGAAGGCTATGGAAAGTAAATTTGCCTTTAGTTTTAATGGAACAATTAGTCGCCACTGGCTATAGAGGGTACTGGACAGTATATAGACCTATAGGAGTATATTAAAAGAGAGAACTTCTGATCCACCAGCTGTCCTGAAGGCCAATGCAAACTAACTATAGCAGGCTGATGGCATTTCCTCTATACCTATAAAGTGGGCATCTTCCCCAGGACCATCTTACCAAGAGCAATTATGTCTGCAATTATGGAATTGGCCTCTAGAAAAGACACCCTATTATTAAATTGCAAACCTCAGGTGTTTCTAGGATTTGTAGTGCAAGAGCTGCCTTTATATGACATGACTTTATATCATTATGTTCATGGTGTGCAATTAATTTCCACTGCACATTTAAGCAGAACTTTAGTTTCCAACTATGTATGTCTTTTGGACAAGGACAAAGTAGCTTCCATGAGTTCTATGAGGCAGCCACTTGGGAAAACCATTTACTTATTGACAGTTTTTTCTTTACTGAAATGACAATGTGTGTATATCCTTTTTGTACTCCGTGACTCCCAGGGTCGGATTTACTTGTTAAGTCTCTTTGCCAGTCTTTATTTTAGCCATTATATGATTTAGACTTCCATTATATGATTCAGTCCTCCAGTTGCTTCCACCAAAAAATCTAAAGGTGCAGTAAGTAATTTGTGACAGACACTGTATTTATGAGCAATATTTATTCATATTATGCATTGAAGCGAAGTTTTTACAAACTCACAATGTACATTACAGTCTTTATGTTCATGGCATCCTCGTGTAGCCATCTGGGATTTAGGTATAGAAACAAAGGTTAATCTCTGTTGTGCTCCTTTTTAAACACAAGAAAGTATCCTGTGTAATGCCTGTTCTTAGTAAGGTTTAGTTAAACACATTTCTTACAGTAGCAGCTTAAACTGCAAATCTGCAAAACTTGCGTGTTTTGTAGTCCTTGTGTATGGTCTTTGTAGTCTTTTATGTTCCCCCACCCTAATCGTCTCCAGGTGTGTCGTTACCCTGATTGGTCTGTGTATTTAATCCCACATGCTGCCATTGTCATTATTAGTGTCAAAAAGATAAAAACAAGCAGAAACAGGTAACACAAGCTTAATACTCGTGGCTCCTGATGATAAGTTGAGGTCTTATGAAGCAAAATGATAGGTTTGCATAAAAAACTAATTTTTGTTACATTACCAGTAATCCATTGACTTGGGCAAGTGGTCCTGAGTGTGTACAAGCACTTTTCTTGTGTTGTTTATTGGCAGTTGTCAAACCGTCTTTTGGTGCGTTATCGCCACCTACTAAATTGGAGTGTGAAGCAAGGATCAATTTTTTTTAATATCCCTTTAACTATAGGCAGCACAGATGATTATGTACTTCTGTCTTAACTAATAAAATATGACAAAACCTAATACTTAAAATTAATATAAATTAATGGTAAAGGCATTCACTAATTCGAACAAATGTGTTTGCCTCAAACCAGAGTCATTTTAACTAACAATGACTGTGTAAAGTACACTCACTTTTAGCTATGTTTTATAGCTGTAGTAAAGGTTAGTACTTCATTGGCTTCTGATTAGTCAATTAGTTTACGTATTAGTTCAGGCTATTGTGCATACGGTAGTTGTTCTGCACTTGGTATATAACTGATCCATGGGTAAGAGCACATGATTAAATGCATTAATTTTTATTGCTTTCTTATATGATTTGTACAAGTAGAGTTTGTCATTTCAACCATATACAAGTACATAGTGAAACGAAACATCGTTTCTCCATTGTTTTCTCATTGTGCACAAGGGCAAACGTGCAGACAGCACAAGACAGTACAATGACTATTGGGACAGACTATGGGCATAGTAAGTCCCAGTGCAGTGCCAACCAGTACACAGTTCTGTTAAAAAAAAGTGAACCTGGTGACAGTAACATAGATGTGAACAAATGTAAACATAAGTGTAAACATAATTATTAGCAGCAAGAGGTGCAAAAAGACTGTAGAGGGTGGAGAATGCACAGTTGTGAGTACAGTGCCTTGCAGAAGTATTCATACCCCTTGAACGTTTTCACATTGTCACATTACAACCACAAACTTAAATGTATTTTATTGAGATTGTATGTAATAGACCAACATAAAGTAGCACATAATTGTGAAGTGGAACAAGTGGAGCAAATAAAAGTCTGAAAAGTGTGGTGTGCATTTGTATTCAGCCCCCCTGCGTCAATACTTTATAGAGCCACCTTTCGCTGCAATTACAGCTGCAAGTCTTTTGGGGTATGTCTCTACCAACTTTGCACATCTAGAGACTGACATTTTTGCCCATTATTCTTTGCAAAATAGCTCAAGCTTAGCCAGATTGGATGGGGAGTATCTGTGAATAGCAATTTTCAAGTCTTGCCACAGATGCTCAATGGGATTTAGGTCTGGACTTTCACTGGGCAATTCTAACACAAATATTCTTTGATCCAAACCATTCCATTGTAGCTCTGGCTGTATGTTTAGGGTCATTGTCTTGCTGGAAGGTGAATCTCCTTCACAGTCTCAAGTCTTTGCAGCCTCCAACAGGTTTTCTTCCAGGATTGCCCTGTATCCATCCATCTTCCCATCAACTTTGACTGAAATTTTTGCCCATTGTGCTTTGCAAAATAGCTCAAGCTCAGCCAGATTGGAAGGGGAGCCTCTGTGAACAGCAATTTGTGGACGGCCATGTCTTGGTAGGTTTGCAGTTGTAGCATACTTGTTCCATTTTTGGATGATGGATTGAACAGTGCTCCTTGAGATGTTCAAAGCTTGGGATATTTTTTTTATAACCTAACCCTGCTTTAAACTTCTCCACAACTTTATCTCTGACCTATCTGGTGAATTCCTTGCTCTTTATAATGTTCACAAGTGTGAACAAACAAACCACTGAGGCCTTCACAGAACAGGTGTATTTATACGAAGACTAAATTACACACAGGTGGACTCTGTTAACTAATTAGGTGACTTCTGAAGGCAATTGACTGCACTGGATTTTAATTAGGGGTATCAGAGTACAGGGGGCTGAATACAAATGCACGCCACGCTTTTCAAATTTTTATTTGCCTAAAATTTGGAAACCATGCGTCATTTTCATTTCACTTCACAATTATGTGCTACTTTGTGTTGGTCTATCATATAAAATCTCAATAAAATACATTTAAGTTTGTGGTTATAAGGTGACAAAATGTGAAAACGTTCAAGGGGTATGAATACTTTTGCAAAGCACTGTATATATAAGTTTGTGTGTGTATGTGTGTGTGTGTGTGTGTTCCTTTAATCCAGTTTTGAGTATTGAGGAGTCTGATGGCATGGGGGAAGAAACTATTGCATAGTCTGGTCATGAGGGCCCGAATGCTACGGTGCCATTTGCCAGATGGTATGAGGTTAAAGTGTGTGTAAGAGGGGTGTGTGGGGTCATCCACAATGCTGGTGGCTTTGTGGAATGCAGCGTGATGTGTAAATGTGGGTGATGGAGGGAAGATTGTACTCAATTAACACATTATATCGATATCGTTATTGCTTTCCAACTTTTCAGTTATGTTCAGGAAGGGCTCTCTGACTATGTTTTAATGGAAAGCATCCAGATCCTCTAATCATACATAATCACTAATCAGAGCATTTCCTCCCTTTTCCCCCGGAAACATGTGCTTGATTTGGCAGCACAGGGTACTCGATGCGGCTGGTGTATGCAGAGGCGTATGAAATGATTCTGCTGCATAATGGAAGTGATGAGGCTTTGGCTGCAGAAAAAGCTGGAGAATGGAGAATGAGTGAGCTCTAATGGAATGCAAATGACATCCAGCCGAGATGATAAGCAGACAGAGAGAGTTAAGGGTCAGCGCAACGAGCCCGTCTCAGTGCCTCTTACACTGCTGTTGAGTACCATTGCCCTTGAGCCAAGCAAAGTTCATGAAGAACAGGGATAATATAGATAGACAGAGAGAAAGGGAGGATGGATTAAAAAAGTCCAGAAAGGTGCTGGAGTAAGTGTTTCACATTAACTAATGGGGATGTGCGGTAAGGTTTTTTGTGAGGTTGCTGGAAATTATTGGCATTTAAATCTCTGCTGCAGACAGAAGAAAATGGGGCATATCTTTCTTAGAATTCCCCTTTTCTATAAATTCTTTAAAAACGATCTGCCTTTCCATTTTGAGCTTAGTGGCATTATTCATAAAATTCAGCCTTATCTTGTTCCAAACCTATCTGCAGCTTTTTCAGCAACAGTTCATAGTCATGATGCCTGTGAAGTTCTAAAAAAGACCAAATAAAGCACGCAAACAAAGCAGCATAAGGGAAGTGCAATATAGGACAAATGCAATATATTTACAGATTACTGAGGCCAAAGAGATGCAAACTTCTTCAAATGTCTTTGTGTTCAACAGAATGTTGCTGCATACAGGTTATATACATACATACATGAGGATGACAAAATAATGAATGTTTTTGAGTACTCAGGAATATAACTGATCTAAATGAGTAAACCTGTAAATACATTTTGACTTTTATGCTTTTAATGTATTTTTTCTGTTCTGTATGCATTTTAAAGGCCTATTAAAAGCTTTGCTTTCAAAATAAATATTGTCTATTGTTAAAAAGAAATACAAATATATTTTTTTATTCCCAGCTTGGCTCTGACCTAAATTTCCTAAAAGAGAGAAGTGAGAAAAAAGTGAGAGAAGTGAGAAATTGTACTTTGCAAGGATGCAAAAGCAATGATTAATTAAATGAGCAACTGTGTTAGGCTTAATTCATTCATAGGCTAATGCCCGCTGGCAAATCCAAGACTCTGTGCAGGTTTGACAGTAATGTCTCTGCTCACCTTAGAAATAGGGCCAACTCTTCCAGAAAGGGTAAAAGAGAGAGATACAAGATGAAGGACCTGCGTCAACCAATAGAATATGATTATTTTTTAAGAGAATAGAAGACTTTTGATAACCAGTATTATCTCACTAAAAGATATCCTGTCCTTTTCAAGGAAACTATTATTGTCTTTCACAACAGATGATGTTGAAGATGCTGACTATCACATTTGCTAAAATGATGTTGATAACTGCAATAGCTAATAATAAAGATCCAAAGAAATTTACAGATTTTTGTCAGACGTAATTTCAGTTTGAAAACATACAGTCAGTTACTGGGATATTTTAATGATTTCAGTATGCATAGCGCCCATCTGATTTACTAAAAATTGTTATTAAGATTAACTAATTGTTAATCAGTGTATTGTATTTTTACTTCATTTTTCAGCAAGGAGAGCCTATAGACTGGACTGCTGGAGCCCATGATCTGGGGCCTCTGAGTGGAGCTTTCAACTCAGAGACCAGCAGAAATCAGACACCTAGAAATAAGTCATTGTAGCTATCAATGAAATGTAAATGAATACAGATAGACAAATGACACTTGGAGCTTTGCCAGTGACTCTTGCCACAGAAAGAGAGAAAGAGAAAGAAAGAAAGAAAGAAAGAAAAGATAAATGTTATGTGTTCCTGGTGCCTCCTCAGTGCCTTTCCTCTTTAATGTACTTTAGGTTTACAGCACTGGATTTAGGAAATAAATGTAATGATTGGGACTTAATTTTGCATTGAATCTGAAACACCATCTGAGAGACCAATGCAAAGCCACCAGCAGAGGGCAGCAAACACAAGAAATGTTTATGTCAAAAACATTTTTTTGTTTATGAGCTCTTCAAGCCTGCAGTGGCAACATCAAAGGCATGAATACAATATTCTTTCCCCCAGTAACATCCTAAGTATTTTATTTTACATTAAAGCCTCTCTGAATGCCTCTATGTGTCTGAAATTCTTAAATTGTTCCTGGATTTCAGAGTTATGCATTTGAAGAACATACTATCTGTGCTGTGTTGCTATAGTAACTCCAGGGGATATAGTCTCAGATAATGAAGTGCTGATAGAACAGCAGAAAAGAAAAAACAAACTCAAATGCAGAGAGGGATTTGCCAAATTTAGGATCCTGAGCTATTTATATTCTTTCCCATCTGTGCCAACTCATGACCAAAAAATTTGAGGAACACACATTTTTAAAATGAATGAGAAATCTGGGTCCATTTTTTTAAAATAGAAAGAAAAAAATGTTTAGCATTTGCCACATTTAGTCAACATTTTGAACACTTTTAAGACATTTTTTTATCCCTATGAAGGGTGTTTTCAGTCCTGTTTTTATGGTGAATTCAGCAGCCCTAGTTTCTATAGTAACGAAAGGGGGGGAAATAGGGGAAAAGACAATTTGCCACATAATGGAAAAGACACACAGCACAAAATGGTGAAATGCATTCCATGCGCATGAGATGTGAAATGTTCTAAAGGCATTTAGTTGTTATGCTGTCTGCCGAATAATGCTTTCCCTCAGTTAGGATCAAAAAAATAATTTGGCTGCTAAAAAAGCTATTTTGTAATTTCAAATTAATCTTAACACACACATGTGTCATTGTGTCATTGGATTGTGCAATTCAATCCAAATGTTGAGTGCCATTGACGTAATCCATGAAATATATTACACAGTCAGGTGAACTATGAATCTATTGTCTGTGTTGGGTCATGTAAGTAACAGGATGAAGATATATTGTAATACCGAAGTCATTTGGTTGTCTTGATGCCTGCGGTGCTTCTGCAAATGTCTGCAGGTTCTTAACCTCCCTCCTCATCCTGCGAAGTGTTGTGTCATGGGTGAAAGGCAGAGTGCCCCAGTGGACATTACCTCTCCATAGAAATCTCTAGTTTGACATCCGTAGCCACTCTTATCAAAGGCTTATTTTTAAGCCAATGAAAGCACTGGACATTGCGCAAAAAGATTGCCTTTGACAGACATAGTATAAACAGATGGCAGATGAATGTGATGTACAGAAAGATAGGTCAGCAATTTATTTTTATTAGTATGTCAAAAATATTAGACATCTTGAGACTGGCTTATTTTTTTATATAAATCTAGGTATTTTAATGAACTGTTTAGCATCTGGTGATTAAATGGTTAGTAATGTTAAATGTGATTTCGGAGTATGCAACTCTGATTATAACAAACCAAAGTGAAAAGTGATTATTGTCAGCTATCAGTTAGTATTGGTTACTCACACAATGACTATTTGTATGCATAAAGTCTAATTTTATTTTTCAGGTGAAGCAAGTAATAAGCAGTACAGCGTTTCATTTTTTTAAATATTACATACTGTGACATAATATAGCTCTTCAACAGCATTGATTTGTTTCATCATTTTCAATTTTGTTCATGCTCTAAATAATCCATGAACTAGTGGCAAGATTTATTACTGATTGCAGATATGCATACTAGTTTCAGTGCATCAAACCTTTCATTTAGGACCTGATCCAATAATAGTCCTTTAAAATCCTTTGATTGATCCTAGACTCGATGAGAGAGCCTATTGATTTTTCTTCTTTTAAAATGGATTCACCTTGAGGTACCAATATCAGTTCATCAGTAATTGAGAATTGATGTATACAGAAAAACAGTGAGCAAAGAAAGCAAATTTGGATCTGTTTGCTGCAGGAGAAAGTGGTGTTGTTATTTTATTCCAAATCAAATGTTCTATGTTTTAATGTGTTTTTAGTGTTTTATGATGTAATGAAGATTAATACAGCTAAGGTCATACTTTGCATGACATCACAACCTTTCATAATATTTTATGACATAAAATTTTCATAACATCCAGAAACATTTTGATTGGTTTGTTTGTTGAAGACTCTATTTAGGGGTTAAACGCACACTTTCTTTTTCTCTCTTTTTCACATATAAACGAGTTAGTGAAAAGCTTATTTTTACATTGAAATTTATCACTTTTATATTCATGCAATTACGTTTGCCTCAGAAGGTAACCATAGCAACTCGCCCCACTCCTGCACTTTCCTGCACAAAAAACTGTATTGAATTCTGGGTAAATGTTTTGTTTCAGCGTCATATTAGGAGGATCGCGCTGCTACTCTGCTAGTGCCTTCAAGGGCTGTATTTTGATTTTCTGTCATGATTATGAAAAATGTCACCACTGTACGTCATTCCTGCTGCATTGAGAACAATCGCAGTAACTCGCCTCATTGTTCAAGGAGAAAATTGGACAATATAATACATATTTTTGCCTTTTCTACATGTTAAAACACATAGGGAAGCTGGTGAGAAGGTGATGGCTAGACACTGGATAGCAAATCTAAAAAAAAGTCACTACATTCGTAGAATTTTAAAACAAGCCACTACAAAAAAGTTCTAGACTGTTGTTTAAACTAGACTGTAAAGTTCAAACACTGTTGATGTCTGTATATTGAATATGACCTACAATCTCTGACTCCCCTCCGTGGCTATGGGAAAGTTAATATTTACTAGTAAAAACTAGTGAAAATGTCAAATTGTCATGCAGTGCAATAAAATAGCCTCTGTTCCCTGAAAAATGCATTTATTTAAGTTCAAGGCAAACTAAAACAAATGATAAGGAGGTATTTATATTAATTTTAGTATCAGCAGCAGAGGCCAATCCACCTAAGATGGTGACACCATTCCCAACATGCAACGCGACGTGACGTAGGTTAAACATTATCTATAGCCTATAGACTAGTCCATTGCACAAAAGGTTTTCTTTTAAAAATGTCTTTAAAACCTGCTGAAAGTCAATGTATAATTTGCACGCTAGTTCATGTCATCTCTACAGCGTGTCTATTTGGGGTGTGTTTATTTTTGTGTGTGTGAGTAGACCTCAGCATATTTACCTTGGCTCTGCTGAAGTAATAGGCTTTGGCAGCTGTGTAATTCTTTTTGATTTACTCTTGACCTATGACGAGTCCGGTTGCACATCCAATCTGAAAAAAATGAATGTGGACCTCTCTGTACACTGTCACATTTTCCATCCAATAGACACATCAGCGGCCGCCCCCTATGATAATGCCATCCTCCCTGTCTCTCTGTGGCTCGCGCTGTCAAATGTGATAAGGGCTAAGGGGAGAAACAGAGACCAGACACGTGCCTTCAGACGGAAGCAGAGAATTATGCACTAATGATGAATGGAATCCGCTACAAAATACAAAATAACAGACACAATAAAACAAGCACAAGTTCTCTGATGCAGACAATAAAATCTTTCTTTTTGTTTTCACTTTATGTGTGCTTGTAAATGAACGGGGTTATGTATGTGGTTATTAAAGTAATTTCCTTCTTCCTCTGGTGGTCAAATCAGTTGTTTTTAGTGTGTGACGTGGTCTGTGGTTATTCTCAGGAAAGGATGTCTTTTGGGCATTTTAATATAATTAAAAAATTACTTTAATTTACCCTATTTTATGTTTTAATAAAATGAAAACATTATACTTTTTATTCTCTACTGCATGTTGTGTTTTCCAAAATGCTGAATTTGGAATTTTTGTCCCTTAAATCTGTTTTACCCATGTGACCCTTTTAAAAACAAATCTTAAAATTTTTACCTTTTTCTTACCTTTTTCTTGACAACATTTCAAAAACATAGGGTTGTCAAACTTAATAGTTCAACCCCACAGTGATCATTTAAAACAAAATACTGTTCTTAGCACAAAGCAAAAAAAGGTTATGCTTAGATTTAGTAACAATAACAATTGCTATATATAATAACAAATAATTTAATACCCCCATATTAGTACACTACTTACAATGTCTAGATAATGGGAGGGATGCATGTTTTAGTGGTCATAGCCCTGGTACATTGTGGCCAATGTTGACAGGACATGATTAATTAAATTAACCTGCTACTACTGATACTAATACTACTACTTCTACTACTACTACTACTACTAATAATAATAATAATGATTATAGTAATTAATTTTTAGAAAATCTTCAGGCTCAAATTTTGTATAGTCAAAACAATTGGTTCCTTTTTTGAATTTTGTTCCCCAAGACATCCATCCAAAAAATTCAGAAAATGACACTTGACTTATGTGTCTGTTTTCTTAGATTGAGAACTTCTCCATTTTCACACTCTTATAAACAAATTCAGATTGGTTAAAACCATCATGCAGTCGTTGTGTTTTAAAGCGTGACAGTGTTGCTGCTCCCGCATTAAAGGCTGTTTGTATTCAAGTGCTTCTATTGTAATGAAAGAATACAGGGATGTTTATGCTTTTGGGTCTTTACCATAAAGGTCTCATAAAAACAGTGCCACCTTTGTTGTCAAAAAGCAACAGCTGTCTGCATCAAAAAACACATTTGTCGACTGCAGTCTTTTATCTCACCCGATTTACTGTAAAATCAATAAAACGGCAAAGAATGTGCTTTAGTGTCACTTTCACTAATGTGATGGTTTCACATGCACTGGGGGAATAAGAGATTTATTCAGAACATTCTAAGAACGTAATAGGCGGTCCTGCATGTTGCTATGCAGTTGCTAAGGAGTATTCTTTTTTGTGTCTGTGTGGTTGCTACGTTGTTCTGGTGGTTGCAAGGTGGCTTTTTACTGTCATGTGTCACCTATTTTCATTCACCAGGCAAAAAAAAAAACACTGATACATTATATGTTTTATAAGAAATTATTTGAGATCCGAATTATTTGAGATCCGAACAGATTTAGATACACAACCTATAATGCATGTGATGTCAAGAAATGTAGCAATTAGTTTCCTTATAAGAGATTTTGACATGTCATCACATTTCAGAACATTTATTGTCACTACTTTTATGCTATATTGTAAATTTGCTCATAGATAGCTGACAGAATCTCTGTTTGTCCTCTAGTTTTATTCCTTAAGGAAATGCTTAATATCCAATATTAAACTAGCCTGTATTTGTTTATCCAAATCCTTGTGCTTTATGTTGTGTGTATATTCTAATCTCCAAGTGCTTCTTTCCTCCTCTGACACCCTCTCCTACTCAAGTGTGAAATGTTATTAATCTCTCGCAGATTCCGTCCCGCTATACTAAGAGGATAACGTAACAAATGCGACCTCACTGCAGTTAAAAGCTCTCTGAGAGCATTTCAGAAAACCCTGTGGCATGCTATTAAGTTTGGCACGAGGGCTGTTTGATTAACTTTGGATTATTTAAAGGTGCAAGCAGTCTCTTTTATTAACAAACCCAAATTTGACATTCAGTGCTGTGTTAGTTGCATTTTACAAACATCTCCAGAATCCACACCTATATTTAAAAAAGATGTCTCAATGTAAAACATATATGTTGATCATGTGCCAGCCATTAAGCTTGGTAAACAGAGGTCATTATATTCTTTGTTCCCCTTTAAGCATAAGTTTTCTATTCATTTTTTTTTGACAATACTTTGATCTTTGAGACTTTGAATGCAAAAAAGATTCTATTTATGCTTTAAAAATCTGATCCAGCTGAATGCATTTAAGGCAAAGCTAGTTTTGTTTAAATTCATCTTGGCAGATGATATAACCGAAAAAGTCTGCCTCTTGTGAATCATCTTGGTCAGTCAGCCTTGTGTAACAAACAGGGCTTCTGGGGGAGAACAGATAATATTGGAGACAGACTCTGGCTGGAAGCTTAGAGTGTGTGATGGGGACAATTCAAAGACTCGACCTTAAGGAACTTATTATTTGTATAGAATCTTTCATAATATATATTGTTTTAAAGCAGCTTTATAATGAAATACTATAAGGATGATTGATCTGTTCCAAAATCTTGTGAGGTGCGTCACTGCCTGCATTCTGTACTGCCTTTCTGCATCACAACTGAAATTAAACCTCATGTTACTGATTTGGAATGTAAGCAAGCACTGTTACACAAATTTGATATTAGCATGTTGCTCAGTAATGCCAATGCCATACACAATACTACAATACTGTTTAGTGCCCACCCATATTAAATATCATATATTTTTTTAAAATATTTTTTATATTATATATATAAATTTAGATAGATGTAGGCCAAAACAAGGTCTTATGTCATAAGACTGCATATTTCTGCTGCCTACCTTTTAAAACAGGCATTTCAGAAGTGTGTCTTAAAGTGATGTCAGAAATGCCAAAATAGCTAAATGTCTTTGTAGGCATCTTACAGGGTTTTGTTTTTTCAGAATTGTTATTCTTTGCTATGCAAAATATTTTATTATATTTCGATGTTGCTTTACACAAGCAGTTTACAGTACACTGCAGATTCAGTCCCCATGAAATAACCTGGGGTTAAATACTTTGCTCAAAGGCACAATTGTGATTAAGAATCTCAGATCACAGGTCACCTCTGCTAAAGTTCAAACCTACATTCATTGGCTTAAGAGCCCAGGCACTTAACCATTCTTTTATCCTCCTCATCATAATTTAATCTGTCATTCTTATGTTTCTGTTTTTCTTTGCAATCTGTCATTGCATTCACCCTCAGGCTGGTAAAACTAATTTCTCTATTAACAAGTAGCAAGAATTTATGATTGTTTTATATTTTATTTGTTATGATTGTTACCAAGCTCACATTTAATGGCATTTATATCTGTAATAATAGATGTTTTTTTGTTTTTATGCTGAATGTGTGTGAGACACATTTGTATACACATTATAGAAATGTCGGCTAAATAGCAGGTGTTTCAATCTGCAATTTAATTCTGAAATGCCATACAATAAATAATAATAAAGTTCTTCAATTTAATTTTCTCTATTCCTCCAACAAATGGAAAAACATATTTTTACATATTCCAGAAAAAAATGTAACAGATGCTTGCTCATGCAAAACTAGGGTGTTGCCATGCAATTGATTGGGTTTTGTTGGATGATTGCTATGGTATTTCTTGGTGGTTGCTGGGTATTTACTTAGTCCACCTTTAAGTCTGTATTCAGTACTAGATTTGATCATGTTTATCATCCTCCATGTTTGAAATGTAAGTGAAATTTTTAGACCCACTTCAGACCCAGTATGAAGTGACATGAGTAAATTTAAGTGGACTCTTTTTGTAAGTAACACACTTCCTGCTGCCAGTTGGTGGTGCTCTGACTGTGACTCACAATAGCCACATCTATGTCATCAGTCCCTAGGACCAAACATACAGCTCAAGTTTTAGTGCAATCACTCAATGCACACAAAAGATATGGGACACCATTTGAGATCCCTTCACTATTTAGCATCTTTAATGTCATGACATAATATGTGCCAAGTTTGGTGACAATCCCATAAATCCCCTATGAGCAGTATTTAAAAATTCAGAGCTTGGGTTGTCCCAAATTTACATACAATGCTTGTCTAAATATAAGAGGACTTTTGCACCTTCAGTCCTTGGGCCCTTATAATACAGTTTTTCTTAACAAGCCATACGTTTGGGGTAGAAAAAAAATCTGCTGTCTGCCAACTTCAATTTCATATATGAATATGAATTTAACCCTTGAACTCAATTGTTTTGAACATAAAAGACTCTGTCCTGCTTGCTGTACTGATGGTTTAGTAATCTTGTAGTATTAATACTCTGTTATTCTGTTTAAAAAATTGCATATTTTGCACTAAAAGCACCCTGATTACTTCTTCCTCTCCTTCCAGAGATTTTTAACATTCACTTAGTACTTAACATTCTGGTTTTGAATTTCAACATTTTAGGATACTACAGCATTATAAGAACCTCTGAATCAACATTAAAGTGCCACCTTGAGGTGGAATTATGCAGGGACATGATGTTCTGTCAGGGATCTTGTTTGAATGTTCAACAAGCTAAATAATGTAGAACTCCTCTGGTTTTACATAACCCCCAGAGCAAGAACCTGGCCCACCTGTATCTATGATTACCTTGGTACTTCTTTTAGCAGCCCCACTAATGACAATACTGAAAGATCTGTTGTCAAATAGTGCAGATTTGACAGACTACAGTGAGCACTCAGTTTTTAGTTTGTATGCTATGGATGCAACATAATAATGTTGAAATTATTATCACCTTGTTAAATAAGCCCATGTAGCAGGAGACTTATGTGATCTAGAACATGGGCTCATCTGTTCAAATCCCAACACTTTGAATCTATCTTTTTGTCCTATTTAGTTTACTGTTGGTAAGGGAGCTATTTGCAAGCCTGCCAGGAGAGATTGTCACAACCCATCATGTAAACCTTTGCCTGATGGAGACATGTGATGACTGCGTCCGCCAGCGTTTCGCTCACTCTTCGCTCGCTCTTCGCTCACCCCTCCCTCTAATCTCCTCTGTCCTTCCCTTTCAGCAATGTGGCATTGCTTGAATAGATTCATTAAATTATCCTCATATTTAGATGTTAATAAAGAGAAATAGCAGTTTATGAGGGAAAGGGTGAAATAATTATTGAATCAGGTCAGGTATCATGCTGCTACAACAGTACTGCACAGTACAACAACAAATGAGTCTTTGTTGTTGACATTTTATCTTAAGGGTTAATTATTGGGCCACCCAACAGTCCACTATGCTGATTCATTATGCAGAATTGCATTACCAATATGCACGTTTTAAGGTGGAGCCTAAGGGTTTTGGGTGACATTTGGGACAGATCCATGATCTTCAAAAATGAAAGGCTAATCAGAAAATGATGTTGACATCTGCATGTATATTTAATGGATTGTCCATAATATAATTATTAGCCCAGTGTCTTGAAGTATTTATTGTTTTGCACATTAATTTCATCTTCAGTATACCTTTAAAAGTTTATAATAAATCACTGTACTTTCTGTCATTTAAACAGTCTTTCAACCAGGGATGTAGCAACTATTATACTGTAACAGGAGATATGTAATACTTACTATAATAGGAAATATGTACTGTTAAATGTGGCCCTTCCACCACATTTGGGAAATAGCCATTGAAAGGTTGTTTTACAATATAGCGTAAACAATGTATATGTGGCAGTGTGGGATGGGCTTCCCTTTCTCGGGTGGTTGTCCCTTTATGGGAGGGAGCAAAGGGGGATAATTAATATTGTAGTATTTAAATGTTTGGACAGGAAGCATTAGATTGTAGCCTCTGTCATACCCGTCCCTCTTCCGGTCTTCAGTGTCACAGTAGTTGAGGTAGGTGATGGGTGATTATGTGTGCATGTATTGTGTGTTTTTAGCCTTTATAGTAATGTTCGTTCTTGTGGGGTTTTTTTTTATATTGGCAAGATGTTCTGTAACCGTTCCTGTTAAGTCTTCAGTGAGTCACTAAGTTTAGGTATGCAGGCTATTGTATCATTATGTGTTTTTCATTTTGTGTTGTTAGTCTGAAGTGTTTTATGTTTTTAGTAAAACAATATATATGAAGGTGTTTTTACATCCTATGCTCGTGAAGCTGCGGATTTGAGTATGTATGATTCTTCTTTTACTGGACCTACTAACTCGTCTTCTTTTTTCTAGTTTAGTCTAAGGCTGAGTGCGCCGAGGGGGAGGCTAGTCACCTGGGTTGTAACGTTGTCCTGCTCCCGCGACTAGCGAGGAGCGCTAAGACTCTTATTTTGATGTTCAGTTTGTGTCACGTGTCTATGATGTCATTGCACCTTTATGTCACTTCCTGTTTTCTGTTATTGGTTTCAGCTGTGTTTGTGTGATTAGTGTGTGTATTTAAGTTCCGGGTTTTGGGTTGTGTGTCATGGGTTATTGTTAGGAG
>JAZGTJ010001614.1:14899-30657 GCA_036877575.1 Botia almorhae | reverse complement strand
TGCTGATCTATCAGAGATGAGTGCCAAAATCCACCTGTACAACAGACAGCGTCACATTGATGTGTTGAGTAAGTTCATTTAAAAGGGATAAAAGTATTATTGCTTAATATTTATGATTAGGTTTGAAGTTTGGGGTTTAACGGTGTGCTGAAAGTGGAGTTTGCGCTGGATATGTACGGCATTAACAGTACTGCACTTAACAGTAACATTTTTATTTAAAAATTGACCCTCATCTGCTGAAAACAGAAGCTGTTTCTACATGTTCTGAATAAATGTTTAGTTTGAATACATACATTCCTTATCATTGAAGATGTGTTGATAAATCTGAGTCTCCATTTCCTGAGTGTTCATCTGTAGCTCTTCTCTCTCGTGACCTTTTCTCCAGAAATCCAGAACCACTTCATTAATCACCTTCTGACCTGCATTACTATAAATAAACACAGTTTTATCACAGGCTTATTATGAAGAATAGAACTATTTCATTACTGTACATATTTTAAATCACAGTTCTAACAACAGGAACAGTGAATGGCAATAAATGATCTTTTTAAACTCCAAACACATTCAGAATAATATACTAACACAAATAATATACAAACCCATTCGTTAAAAGCATCACCTCAGGAATATGAAGATGGCGTTCCTGAATGACACTCCATCTACACACATGTAGTCCAGAAAAGGTTTAATGGTGTCAATCAAATGTGGATTCATGTTTTCCATTTCATCAAATATAAACATGGAATGAGGAAAACTTGATACATTTCCATAGAGCCACTGTTTAAGCTGAGCCTGCGTGTACAGAATGAACAAATTATATCTTCTTGATCTCAAACGCTCTACATTCACTGCAGTTCCTTTACAATATTTTACTGTACTGAGAGCTTTGTTTGTGTTTGTATTCTCTGTGAATCAGCTGCCACATAAACTGTGTCACCACACAACAACCCCCCCCGACTCCCACTGCCTTTCCTTCAGTGGAATAATTTCCACTAATAATTAAAATAAAGACAAACAAATCAGTGAACACATAAGAAAATTACTTACTTCATATGTGTCTGTCTGGTGTTTGTGAGGGAAATGATAAGAGCCTATGAATGTGTGCACGTGTTTGCTATTTTCTCCCATTTCATACAGATTTCTGGCGATGATCTTGGTGACATAGGTTTTTCCCACTCCTGTTGATCCATGTAAAGAAAGAACCAGCGCTTTTGATGGATTTGGATCTTTCATGAACCAGGAAACTGCTTTCAGTATTGTTTCCAGAGCAATGTGCTGCCCATATAGAGACTTTCTTAGATCCTTCTCAAACTCTGGCAATATTAACATTGGTTAGTGGCATACACACAGATTTATCAAGCACTGACTGAACTAAATCACAAATTAAAACAAGTTTATTTTTGCTCACCTTCAGAATCAAAAGATCGTAAATCATCTGTGTTCTTAAAAACACTGAAAAAGTCAAAGAGTCCAGTTTCAACTGTGACAACAGGTAAGAGAAATAACAGCGCATATATTTTGCCTGAATTCATGGCAAAGCGGCTTCTCTGCACTGCTTTACAAAACGTCTGATGGCAAATGTGACTTTACAAGAATGCAGTTTGACAGCCGCACCTGCAGCAGAACTGCAAGAAGCTTTACAGTCATGAGAAGTTTCATTTACAGGTGAATTATTCCACTAAACCTCGAGCTGAACTTGAAACTCTACTTTGATCTTGTTGGTTTCTAGTTCAGTCTTCAGTTAAACTGACAATAAAATCTGCATGCCTGCATACAAATCTGAAATGTGTTTAAAGCTGTTACTTATTTATTATTACTATCTTGTATTATTCTGTTTTTTCCTTTCTATTTTAAAGTGTCTTTATCTGTCTTATTTATTTATTTATTTTTGATGATCTGTTGCCTTGTTTCATAGCCTTTCACGTCAGTCACAACTATGGTAAGCTGGATAGCCTAAGGCAGGTATAAGGTGGTTAATTTCCTTAATTTATGATTTGTTAATTTTTTTTTTATTATTATATCTATTTCATTTTCTACTTGTTTACCTATGTTGTACCTTGTACCCTACATATGTATGTTGCTGCTACACATTTGTTTGTTGTTTTGAAGATAGTGTATATTTGGACTGTTAGTTATTTGTTTCTGCACAAAGGGGAAATGGGGGATATTCTGAGATGTTAATGTCTTTCTTTGTTGCATTCATTTATTTTTTTTCTGTTATTAGAAATGCCTATAAATAAAGTATTCAAAAAGCTGTTACTGGATAAATGTTAAATGTCACTGGATAAGCAAAGACGGTGGGCGTGGTTAATACTTTTTGTGGGGTGAAGTTTGTTTGAAATGCATTACTTAAAATAGACACAACTGCATGCATTGCTGTGCAAAAGTATCATTTTTTTCAACTGAACTCTTGAAACTCTTATTTTAAAAGATACAGTACAACAGAAGACATGTGGTATATGATCACTGGTAAATATCATCAATATATCGCACCAACTTCGATCTGACTGACTCGCTTCAGTCAGTGCTTCATTTCCAGAGGCAGGAATGGAGGTGGACGTTAATGTTATGTTACGTCACACAACAATAAAATTATAAGTCAATAAGACACTTTCATTGTGCCAGAATTGTCTCGTTTCGTTTTCATTTCTGAAAGGAACTGTGCTCGAGTAGCTGCAAAACGGGGCATGAACACCAAAAAGGGGCGGTTGTGTGTGGGCGTGGTCCGAGCGTGTCATGCCTATCTAACCACACCCCGTTTTGGAGCTCACACCTTGTTTGGCAGTTTCCGCCGCTGTTTGGAGATCTCCTGGCTGCGGGCCATGCGTCTCCTCTATTCTGCTAACTGAATTACGGCGCCTCTAGCGGCTGAACGCAGGAAGTGTAGCAGGCTGGAGGTGATGAGATTGAATGGAAGTCCCTCTCATGAGTCAGAACACAAGAGGGAAACGCGGCGTGACACCTTTGCGCTGGTGATCTCGAGATCTTCCTCTACCAGAGATGAACGGACAGAAGACAGAGACTGCGCGGTGGATTCAGCAGCTTTCCGCGGATGGTGGAGTTTATTTAAATCCCTCCTGTCTTTGCGCTGGTCCGTGAATCTTGTCAATGCAACAGGTTAGATCGAGTTTGATGTAGTAAATAGACAACAACATCAGATTGCTCACTGCATGTAACCGGTGCATTGATCGCCGACTCTGTATTTTAGTCGATTAGATTGATACGCAACTGATCCGCTTTACTAGACACTGAAAACACATTGTAGCATAATGTTACATACATTATATAGGCGGCCCGTTTCACTGCACACACGGAACATATAGAGTAGCTATGCACGTGTGTGCTTATACATAATACATACGTTTATAGATTGGTTTGATGTGCACTTACATCTGCAGTGTGCACAGAAACACGTAACAAACATTCGTACAAAAGTACGTTTCGTTTAAAGTCATTATTTATGCACAAACAGACTTAGCTTAGTGAATCTGCAAAAGAGTTTCAGGATATTACGTGTATTTCTTTGAGGAAGACAACAAACAACTCACTTTATAATATTGGACATTGACAGTATGACTTCGCAAAACAACTGCGTGTGTCTAATGCATGTCTCCTGTGTTTATATCTGATGTATTTCTGCTCCCCTTGTGATCATAAGTGATTAATTTCATTTGTGATTTAATCGTTCATTTAGAGAGTTCAGCAAAAGTCAGTAGAGATGGTTTAACACCGCATACAGTACATACAGTAGCGTACCGTAGCATACAGTACAACTGTAGATAAACACAATTATCTTAATTGTGAGAATTTGTTTACAGGCCTTTTGAAATACAGATGCACATGTATATGTTACAGTGGCTGTTGTTCTTGTGTGTGCGTGTGTGTGTTTAGATCGGGTTCATGGAGTTGCAGAAAAGCTCGTATCTTATTATGTCAACACTTATTCAGATCACTGAAATGATTTTAAAATCTACAATTCATGCAATTTCAGCACAAAGAGCCTGTGACGGGTCTCGGTGGAGATCAGACAGATTGTTAATGAGCCTGTTTGTGTGATGTACATTCATGAATTCATCAAAATGTAAGTAGCGCTTGTCTGTGCAGATGTGCTGTTGTGATGTTTATGAATAAACATGCAGGATGGGTCACATGTGGCACCTTTCTGGTCTCTTGCCACTGTTTCAGTTAATATTCAGCTCTTGCTTGAGTCAGTATTTTAATCAATGTTTGATTGGGGAAAGTTTTCATTTCAAATGGAATTGTGTGTAGATGAGACAAACAGATAGTCCCGCCCTCAATCTCACGTCATTGGTTGAGACGGAATTATGTCTGGTCTGATGTTGTTATAAGATTATAAAAACAATGATGTACTTCATTTTATTTAAGTCTGTTTATAAATGAAGTCCTGCCTGAACTCACACCATTGTTTTTGGCGCAGTGTTTACAGTTAATGTAGGAATCCGCCAAATAATGACTCATGTGTAATGACCTCTGTATACTTAGCAAAGAACAGAGAAAGTATTAAAACACAAAGAGAGACGCCATGAGTTTGAACAAATAAGATTGGCCCTGTGTGACTGCAAGGTTTGTGACGGGTTCTCTAGGCTGCAGTAGCGCATCCTGAACACCAGGTGGAGGCAGAGAGATGACATGCAGTTTATTTTCAAAAGCTACAAAGCTTTCGATGTGGTTATAACTAACTTAAGTGAGTATATTTTATTTTCCAAAGGCCCCGATGAGCCCCGCTGTTCGCATACCAAATACATCTCAATGTATTTCCATATAAATGATGAAGCAGGTACAAACTGAAAATACATTTGACAGCCACACGACAAACACAGAACAGCGCAGGTCACTGAATCACTGCCCGTGTCTCATCCACCACTAAACAAGTCACAACTAACTCAAGACTGGTTTAAAGTGGTTTGTATTTATTTATAGCGAGTCAGATACTGCTGACTACACAGGTTATAAAATCTTTGGAAACACTTTCAGAAAGTGCTCGCTTACGACACGCTTTGTATTGTTTTGAAACAATTTTACAAAGCGCTTCGGTGTGATGTTTTTTAGGTCATTTGTCACTTTGAGATTTTTCCTTTTTTTATTGCATTTAATTAAAAGTTTAAAAACTTTGCCTGTTGTGGCAGGTGCAGTTTGTCGAGTTCTGACACATTGAGCATCGCTTATCGCCTGTGTGGGCGATCCGAGTTAGAGTAGAACTACAGAGAAAGCAGGTTTGTCAGTCAGCTTGCATCTGCTGGAGCATGATTCTGTTCCTGTGTGAAGATGAGCCAGTCTGAACGTGCTTCAGTCGCTCGGAGTCAATTACCTTCATTCATGACCCGACAGGAGCAGACAGACAAACCTCTCATACCAGAGACAAACAGCTGAACGTTCTGCATTTGTTTAAATGTGTCTGATGCTGCAGTAGCCCCATAAAAGTTTTGCTTTTCATTACACTAGTGGATTATGGGTAACTCTGGGAAATCACACTTCATGACTACTGTAATAACTTCTGTTTAAAAATGATCTTGTATGTTTCAACAAACAACCTTTATGAGCTTTAAGAAATGGCCATAGTGACAGTTCCAGATAAAAGCAGATACCTCAGGAGGAGATGCTGCTCACCTAATTTGTGAGATATTTCCTCCACAGGTTTACACGCCTTCTTGGGAAAAATTGAATTGCGTAATATTGATTTCTCAGGAATGGGTAATAAACTTGTTCAGTGTTCTGCAAATTTTTATCTGTATAGCTAAATTACTAGTTGTTTTCACAGTACTAATAAACTAGTTGAGATCTGGGACTCTCATGAGTAAAGTGTCTTATGAAAAAATACAATCATAGACACAAAACACACGGCTCTCTTCCTCAAACACACACACACATACAGGTGCAAATACACACAGTTCAAGATGTGTTAAGTTTACACACTGCCTGCTGAATCTGTAAAATATTTAACATTTTGTTAAGTTTTAAGTTTAAGATGTTTGTTTTTAATGTAGTAATGTTCAGAAAATGTTCAGAAAATGTCACAAATTGCAATTCTTTTCTACCGTCATGTTGACTTTCTCTGTTGTTTACATTTTGGTGTCTGCGTGTTTTCTTGTATTTTCTTCACATTTGTCACAGCATCCCACAATCCCACAATCCCCCACACCTCCTCCTCTCTCTTTACATTTCCATCCATAATAGAAATCAGTTTTAGCTGTAGTGTTCCTCTCCTTTCACTTCCTTTTCTCCATCTCTGTTCTTTAATTCGTCTCCTGAAGCTATGTATAGCGATGTTGTGTCAGAGCGCTTCACACACACACTCACAGTTTGAGTTGAATACAGACTGAATACAGCTGCTGGTGAGTTCACACGTCTGTCTCACGCTCTCCTTCATTCACTGCTGTTTTCTCAACGTGTGTTTTTATTACAATACAGGTGTAAATAATTCTGCTTCCATGTTTTTCTATCGTTCACATTTCTGATTAAAAACAAATGGGTTATTAAATGTTGAAGTTTGAATGTATAATGTCAGAGCATGTTAAAGTAAGTTGTACTGTAAGCCTGTTTAAAGAAAACTAAATGTTTTCGCTAATTTTGTTTTCGCTGCTGGAACATTACAGGTTTTAGAGTCGTTTGTGAAATCTGTTCTGGATGTGTGTTTGATGGATGTACTGTAACAGTTAAAATAGTATAGCATTAGTTATTGCTTCAGAGACGTCAGGTTTAAAGTTCGCCATTGCCAATAAACAGTCATGATTTATTTGCTGTTTGTTTTCCGTAAGGTCTCATCTCACATACTGATGTTAATTTGGAATGGAATTGGAATTCTATCTCAACGGGGTAGTGTAATAAATGTATATTCCTGTTGTCATTCTTTATAATGGAGACTGTTTTTCAGGTGTGGGTGTGTTCTGGTGTTTAGTAACGGGCTGAAGCTGCATGTTGAAACACACACTGAGTGGAATGTTTGTTGTGAAAAGTAGAGTTACTTGGTGTCTTCTTCTGCTGCAGAATGAAGAACCAATAGCAGACGAGGATGTGACACCTAGTGATCTTCTCTCAGAGTGTGTCAACTCAATACAAGACAGTGAAGTAGTTCAAGTAAACGTTGCTGTTCATGGAACGTGGTCTGTTTGAACCTGAGGTTCACAGGTGAAGCAGAGTTTAGTTTAATGTCAGTATTAGTCAGTATTAGTCACTCAAGAAAGTTTCCAGAAGGATTTGAATATATGTTTCACATGTACAGTATGTAAGCATGGAAATCCCACAGATGTTTGTCATTAGCTTGTGTGAACGGGTCTGTGTCTGATCTTCTGTGAGATGTGCTTGACTCAGTTGTGACAAGACAGTGGTGATCTCCTGTTTCAGATGTGATCAGATCCTGATCAGATTTCAGATCTCTGTCTTTTGGTTGCATCAGCCTGACAGGAGAAGATGCAGGTTTATATGTTCAGTAACATCTGAAGGATGATATTTTAGCATGAATGCAAACAATCACTGTTCTGTAAGTGATGGAGATTGTATTTTAAAAATGTATTTCAAAAGAAAAAAGCAATTCTGTCATGATATGTCCTTCCAAACGATAGATGTGTGTTTATTTTGAAGAACGTCCAAACTTTTTCATAGGAATGATTGGGAATGCAAAACAGAAACTAAAAGCACAATAATCGTCCCCATGGATGATGCTTCTATAGACAAATGATTTCAAACTAATCTGTACTGTACACTGAAAATCTGTACTGTACACTGAAAATCTGTACTGTACACTGAAAATCTGTACTGTACACTGAAAATCTGTACTGTAGCTCTCATCCACACATGTATATTTAACACAGAGTGTCAAGATGAATTACAGTACAGCTGACGTAGATGAACACTGTTGTTTTTGTGTGTCATCATTCTACAGCTGTACTGTGTAATATTGCATTGTGAGGTCTAATGGCATGAAGAGGGTAAATTCTGACCGCAGTCACTGTGTTGTGATACATGGATCTGGTGCAGTATTGTGTTTTTCAGTTAAACTGTTCTGGCCACCCACTGACACAAGACAGTGACCCGTCAGTCACTCACCCCGGTCTGCATACTTCACTTTAGGCCATCTGGTTTCATTCTAAGATGTAAAGGGCTGTTGTAGTAGGTCATCTGTGTACTACTGTACATGCATACAGATATATATATATATATACTGTGTGCTGCAGAAACATTACATGGTTATGTATTCTGAACATAAAACCAGGTTTGAATTGTCTTCAGTTGCAGTTTTCAAATGTAGATTCACTTTTACATGAAAATATAACAAGATATTTATCAGCTGTAGTATGTATATTTGTTTGGACAACGATTTCGTTGTAAAACTAGAACATTATTTTGACCTGTCTTGTTAACTAATAACCATACATACCCGTTCAAACGAATTTTAATCATGTGACTTTCGGTCTTTAGACTGGTTTAACAGAGCTCAAGGAAATCAGAGCATGGAGCTAATATAACACAGCCTTGCTCTGTGTAAATGGCTCTCATTTTCAAATCTGGTTTCTTTTAATGTGTTTTTTTTACGAGCTAGACGCTTGTTTTGGAGTCTGTGGCTGTGGGGAAAGTCTCACCCAGAATGCTTTGCACTGAGGAATTAAACACAAACAGCAACAGCTTTGATTTCTTTTCCCTCATTGGTCATTCTTCTCTCTGAACACACAGAAGCTGAAAGATGTTTGGTTGTTGTTTTGCTCACGTAATTACTCAATCACGTAATTGCCATGTGTGTGTGGTTTGTAACCACAGAATTAAATGTAACGCATGTGGGTCGAAAAATAGCAAATCAGGAAGCGTTTATCTTTTTAATTCAAACATTTTTTTCATGTTTTGTATAATAATAATTCCATGATGTCAGAGTGACAAAAGTTTTCATGCTTATTCATCACAGAAATGGTTGGCTGGTGTTTCATGGTCAGGTGAAGTTTACACTCATCTCTCTGTTCTCTGATGACATGCTGTGACTAAAACAAACAGTGTCATCTTTATGGTTAGATTACAGTAGATTTACAGTATTGTGGATGGATATTCGTTTTGGCAAGTGTATCTTTACACACACATGGACGAATATGAGTCTGTGTGTGTGTGTGTGTTTAACAGGTAGTGTGTCAGTGTGTTCACAGATATCATCAGACGGCTCGATTCAGAGGCTGTTTGAGACCGATGCAGACCGTTCTCATATACACACACACACACACACACAGTGTCTGTGATGTAGTCAGTGTTGGGCTGTTTTTAATCCTGTGATTTTATCATCAGTCTTTTGGGTGTTTCAGATTAATACTGTTTATAACTCTTCTATTCAAACGTAAATGCAATGTTAAAAGGAAAGAGAAAAACCTGACAAAATAAAAAAAAAAAACATGGCGATGTGTGTGGGATATTTCATCATGTTTAACCGCAATGATGATTCAGTGGTTAACTTAGAAACTGCAGCTATTATGGTGGTCTGGAAAATTTCTGTCTGTTTTTTGACCTTTGGCACTTTTTGATTTATAAGAATGTGGTTGAAAGGCAGGAAATGAGAAGAGGAGGGCAGAATAGAACTGGTAATGTTGCGAGCCAGACTCGAAGTTGCACCAGAGCTTAATGTGTCAGACCATGTGCACAAAACACTACACCACAGCTCAGAGAGGTCTATATAGGGTGAGAGAGAGGACAGAACTGTAGGAAATGCAGGAGAGCGTGCCAGCACATATAGTTAATGATGTTGTTAAGGTGTGTGCTGCTGACAATGTATCCTTCACATACTCCGTTAATTACACTTCATTAACAGCTGTTTTAAGGGGGTGTGCGAGCACACACACACAATTGTGTGATAGTGTGATTCCTGTGCGATGTAAATGAAACACAAGCACGCCATCTGAAACATCCACCCTGCATGTGTCATTCCTCGTTGTGTTGCTCAATTTTGTAAAGTCCCTCTTCTACACACACACACACACACACACATCACTCACTCAGCGGTGCTTGACTTTGATCCCTGATTGACGGTTCTTTCATTGCATAACTGTTTTGTCAGTTTAGCTGGAAATCTGAACAATCTGTAACACATGTCATGTCGTGGCCAGGGGTGTCATGTTGTTGCTCGTCTTTAATTTGTGTTGTGTGAAATCACATTGAAAGCAAAATATTTTGTCCCAGACTCCGCCCCCTGCTCTGTGTTTAACCTGACAAGACATCATTGAGTGGATTAATTGGGCATGTTGTGTCTTTGGGGGGAAGGGAGGGATTAAGGCATTGTCAGTTTAGAAGATTTTTAGGACTATGTAACAGTATTCAGGAGTTCAACTGTGGTTCTGTTTTGGACATGGACCTGCCTGTGTATGGGGTGAAGCACACACATCCCATAGGGTGGAAAGTAAGGCGGGCAGGGAGTGGCCTTCACTCAGACCTGACAGCTGACAGCTGCTCTTCGATTAGATTAAGCTTTGAGACAGTCAATGGCAGTCAGTGTTTTTATTAAAAACACAGAGAAGGTACAGACATGAGGGGAACATTTGGGGCTTAAACCTGCAGACACAGTTCTCAGTTTTTAAGTGCTGTATTGGTAGCACTTCTCTGTTTGTAACTTGACTCTATATCGGTGTGTCCTAACCAGATTTGTGTATGATCATGTTATCAAGGCTGATGGAGGTCAAAGGTGAGTTCAAAACAGGTGGAGACAGCACAGGTTCTGTCTTAGGGGAGGTGAACTGGACCCTGTTTCTGGGCCCGGAAGATCTTCCTCAGTCATTATAGTGTCCTGATTTCTCAACGTGTCTCTAAACCTGCAGGTGTTGCATCACCTGGACTGTCAGGAAGTGAACAGGAGAAGCCCTCTGCACCTGTGTGAGTCATGTGACTCTCGCTGTCACCTGTGTGAGTCATGTGACTCTCGCTGTCACCTGTGTGAGTCATGTGACTCTCGCTGTCACCTGTGTGACACTGACAGCATGCACTTTGACAGACATACCCGCTTTGACATACAGCCACAAGGTAAATGCACACACACACACACACACACACTCGTCATCCTCCTCCAAACACGTTTATGATTCATTAAGAAAAACTCCCATTTAAGCAACAACTGGATTGGCTGCTGGGGTATTTCTACAAGCCAACATCCACCAATGAAATTCAAACGCCCCGCCCACACATGCTAAATGATTAATTATCACTCTAATGTTCTTACGGTAACACTTTACAATCTCATTTGTTCACACACAATCATCATACACAGACACTCAGACACTCTGTGTGTCGTCAGGTTCCATCCTGGCGCGAAATGTGTCCACTCGGTCCTGCCCCCCCTCAGACCTGGAGGAAGACGATGAAGGAAGCAAGGAACAAAGGTCAGTTCATGCGCTGCAACTTCCACACAACCCTTAAATAACCATTAACAACTTCATTACCGTTCACACCAACAGTACAGCCATATCCAGGTCAAGCCCCGCCCACAGGTGAAGTGATCAATCCCAGATTGTTTTTATTTACATGACATTTGTGGGCGGGGTTATAAGAGAGATATCATTCTACAGTAACTCTCAGAGCTATTAGTATTTGTTCTTGAAGGGCAGTGGCTCGCGTTTGTCATGTACTCTGAGGCCATGACTGTTCATGCTTGTTTACGCTGTGTTTTTGTTTTTATTTACCAGCGAGCACAAGACAGGAGAACTGAAGATGACGGGAAAAGACGGAAAGAGGACCAGACGACCACACACGGATGTAAGTGATGTCCTGTTCTCGCAAAGATTCATGGGTAATGCTGCAGATGTCCTCATGATCGGTTTCTTTTTCCAAACATAAGTATTTTTTATTTTGGCCTGAAATGCGATCTTGGTATTATGTTTGAATGGGATTCAATGTTGTTTTGCTCCTAAAATTAGTTTAAATAACTAATTAATCTATAGTGCAGTTTTTCATTAATGCCAAAATGCTGGCACATGTTTTGCCTGTGTGTTTAAGTATGACATCTGTTTGTCCAGTAACTGACAGGTTTATGGGAAATGCTGCAGGAAACCTCCTTTCTTACATATTAACACATTTAGTTGTACAAGTAAGGACATGTGTGAGGGCTTCCCTCTGATATCAGATGAATCACACAGGAAATGACACGTCAGCTGCCTCAGGATGTGGCCAGTAGCATCCCACTATGGTGGGGGTTAAAGATCGCTTCAGATTATCACAGTTTTGTGTAAGTGACTTGAAGTGGTTTGTGGGTTTTGACCGGATTTTGGTCTGTCCCCCCTCTGTAGGACCACAGGAAGGATTGCTTCACTCTTAAGTTTGACCTGAATTTAGATATTGACACAGAAATCGTCCCTGCAGCCAAAAAGAAGGCGCTACGGTGAGTGACTGAAAGGTCGAGAACATGTGACTGGCAAGCAACTTACCAACTCAAGTTCATTTAATCTACAATAAGTCATTTCAAAGACTAAAGGCTAAAGGGATTCCAAACCTTAACCATGGCCTTTTTAGCCCTTTGCTGTCCCTGTTGAGCTACAAGTGAGCTGAAGTTACTTTTGTGTGCTAAAAAAGGGTAAAAATATAAATTGTCATGATTCTGTCCAGGCATTGTTAATTTTAGCAGTGCTAGCAGAAGTGTATCCAATTGTAACGTCTTCACTGATCTTTAGAGAGGTGATCGGACCAATTTTTGAACGGAAGGGCGTCGAATTGTCCCGAGTCGATCTGTTTCTGGACCAATCAAACACTCCGCTCTCGCTTCACTTTGAGGCGTACCGTTTCGGAGGACATTACATCAGAGTGAAAGGTAAGAATCACAATCTGTTTGGATCATTGTATTCTGGGTAATCGACACAACCGCAACAGAAAATCTTGTTGTTTGTCATGGTTTCCTCTCATCTTTCATACGTTCATAACAATCCAACCCAAAAAATCTGAGTGTTACACAACATGGCCGCAGCAGTGACTACACAGTCAGTTACCATAGGAACGTGGTGTGACCAATTAAATTTCATTAGTGTAGTTATGCTTCTTAAGTAGTCTCGGAGGAACGTGCTGGTTCTTCAAGATTCAGAAAACTCTTTTCATGACTAAATAGGCAGATGCTCGTCTTTACAAATCCTCGACTCCTCATCTTTAATCAGATAACACAGCCACACGCCGACACAGGCCTCACACCCACTGCGCTGTGTGGCCGCTTGTGTAATACAGCCTGTGACGTCATGGAGTTGAAGGGTTAGTGTTAAAATGACTGGAGCATTAACACACAGTCTGAGAGGTGACAGAATGTTTATGTGTAAGATCTGTTCTCTGGATGAGCTGATGTGGATTTAATCAAACTAACAAAGACATTGAGTGTAGAACTACAAACAAGTTTCTTACAAACAACTTCTTGTAAGTATTTATTGCTGTTGTAGCTGTTTTATGTGAGTACTCTTAGAATGTTTATATATTTATAGTAAATATTTATGATATATTTATATTTGTGATGTTTTGTGTTTAGCCCAAAATTTTAAAAAGAATTGTTTTGCCACAAAAAGATTTGATAATATTTTAGAACCCTTAAGATTTTTGATCATATCCTGAAGAAAATGTTCATCAGTGAATAGAATAACATGTCATTAATGTAAGAGGATGAGATCGTTTCTTAATTGTATTGTGTAGTATTTAGAGATCAGCTAAACAACTGATCGTCACAAGGCAAAAGTTTGAATGTTCTTGAAAAAACGTTTCTTGACTTTCTTGTGCAAAATAACAGTTTTCGTACACTAAGAAGTATTGTTAAATCTATTTCATGTGTTTTTATATATGAAAACAAGTTCACATAACTGATATGTGACTTTAGGTCATTAAATCAATAATTGTGATAATCTCAGTCTTTATTGTAAATGACGATAAACAGTTTGTAAATCTTTACTCATGTATGACTGTGTGTGTGTGTGTGTGTGTGTGTGTGTGCGTGTCTCTCTCTCTCTCTTTCTCTGTGTGTCTCTGTGTGTGTGTCTCTGTGTGTGTGTGTCTCTGTGTGTGTGTGTCTCTCTTTCTCTGTGTCTCTCTCTCTCTTTCTCTCTCTGTCTCTCTTTCTCTGTGTCTCTCTTTCTCTCTCTCTGTCTCTCTCTCTCTGTGTCTCTCTCTGTCTGTGTGTCTCTGTATTTCTGTGTGTGTTTGGCCTGCAGCTCGTTCCAGTGATGAACTGAAAGTAGAGCAGGGTGTGAAGGATCTCCGCTCTCTCAGTCTGCCCAGCATGAAGCCGTCAGCAGGGGGCAGCGTGTACATCCTCACAGCAGGCGGTGAGAATGCTGAACACATCTCTCTGCCGCGGCGCGACAGTGTGGACATACTGGTCAGTAATGCTGCTTTTCTTCCACACATCTGCTGAGCTCTCAGAAGATGCTTTGTGTTGTGAAGCTGCTCTTAGCTAGTCTAAAGCTAGTCTAATCTTACCTTAATGTTATTATACATTTTTCTGGTTTCTTATACCACAAACATTGTCATTTACTTGTCCACGACCGCTTACCTCCGTGACCGAGGCCTGTAAGATGTGGTTTTAGTGGTCGTCAGGTTTTAGTTTCTGTAGAAATCATTCTGAGCGTCTTTCAACATCCTTGAGTTGGATTTTCCCCATTGTGACACATGTGGTGTGGGAAGACAAGCCCCAGCACTCTCCTGATGACATCAGAGGATTTTGTGTGCTTGTACCAACATGGAGATGCTGGCATATGATGAGCACACACTGCAGGATCATGAACGCTTGTGGGGTTTTTTTACTGTTATTTGAGGTTTAAAAGATTAGCAATAAAAACTGTAAATCAGAATCTGTGGGCTGTCTTCTGCTCTCATTAGTTGTTGTTCTGTGGATGCAGGTTATGTAGGCAGCAGAGACAAGCCTGTGCGTGTAAGAAGAGTATTACACAGAACTTACACCGGAATTCTCTTAAACACACACATTTGTTTTTCCTGTTGTTTGAAAACACACCACTCAGACTGTCTGGGTCTGATTTACCGTTTTGAACAGAGGCTGGCTGTCCTAAAAGACACATTTTTGGTTTGTGTGGAAAATGTTTCATTTTAAGAAATTTCTCGAGAAGTTTTGCAATAGTTTTGGTTGTTATAAGCACGAGGGAAATTTACATGCTGAGGTCAGTGGACGTTTAAGTCATTCAAAGTTCAAACGGGTTAAATGATCTCAATATAACGTAACTGCACATAACTTTCCCAGAATCGTTTGTGCTGTGGAATGATACAACAAACTCATGTGAGCTGTTACATTTTTCAGTGATCCAAAAGAATGTTTATTAGACATGATAAACCATGATATATACAACAATATACAACACCTTAGATAACTGGTTGGATAAATGACTTTCACAGATGTTGTTTTTGCTGTGGTTTTAAACCACAGGACCTGTTGGTTGACCACAATCATTTAAGAAATTCCTCATCATTCCTGAATCCTGATGCAGTTCCTATTACAAATGCTTATCATATGCTACATGTACTACATGTAAATTAGTATCCAGTGTTCCGTTTTTTTCATTTCAGTATTTTTATATATATATTTATATGTTGTAATGCTGATCTGTTGTTAGGAAGGAAGTGTGTCTGCTGACATCCAAAAACTTCTCGGCTTCTCGCTAAAGGAATTCTTAAGGAATGAAGGGATTCTGCCAGCTATTTCACTGGAATGTTTCTGAGAGCTGCCTGGTTTTGTCTGTGAGTGTGTTTGACCTGTATGTGGTAACACACCCACTGAGTCTTGCTCCTCTCACCAAAGTCTGACCTTTAGA